>CAOLHI010004695.1:0-103624 GCA_948474755.1 Ctenosaura bakeri
TGTTGCTGTTTGTCTTCAAGTTGTTTTCAGCTTATGGCAATCCTAAGGTGAACCTATCATGGATTTTTGTGGTGCTCTGTGTGTGTGTTTGTGTGTAATGCTACCAAGGTCACCCTCGTCTTCAGGGTCATTGTCCAGTGCTCAAACCACTACACCATTCTGGTCCTTCTTCTATCCAATCATTAAAGGTATAACACTAGTAGCTAGAGAGATGGCATTAAGCTTTTAGCTGGATTTAGCATACAAATTCTAGCGTTTACTCATTAACATCACAGACTTTGCATACTACATTGTAATTATCAAAAGTGAAGGTGCGAAAATATTGAAGGGTAGTTTCCGTCCAAGTAGCCTGTGTCCAACAGGATGGGCCTCTTGTTTATTTCACTGCCTTTTCTTGCTTTTCACCTGCGCTGCTTTCCCATATCCCTAGGACAAATTAGGAATGTAGAGGAGTTTTCACTTGGAACAAAACAATGATTACAGCAGGTAACAGAACCTCACATTCAGAGTGGCAGGTCTTGTTTTGCCTTCTGATAGGTCAAGGTATTTCCCTCCCACCTCAAAGTCTTTCTCTTTGAAACACTTTCTTGTACAAATGTGTCTTGTCGCAGAACTTGTTAATAATGATGATGATGATGATGATGATGATGATGATGATGATAATAATATAAATCTTAAAAACCTAGACCTTGCCACTGCAGAAATTTGAACTTATAATAACATTCTTTTATATTTTCTTACAATGAACAATAGTTCCCTCAAGATCTGTTGCAGTGATCTACACACAGATGCAACAATGCAAGGGGAGGAGGTGAAGTTAGCCTATGATCATAATGTTCTGGGCTGGCAGAGGAGGGGGGAGATTCCTGTTTTCTTCAGCCAAATCTTTTCTACTTCTTGTTGAAAACATTCAAAGCTTTTGCAAACTAGTGTTGAGATGAGAAAAGATAAGGAGTAGGGGATTAACATATTTCTCTCTAGGAGAAAACATCCCCTATTCATTCATGAGGGTTTTTAAAAAATAGGTCCTGAGAGGGAGAACTCCCCCCTCAACCATCTTGGCCTTGACCTTTGGCTGAGTAGAAGTCAAACACCATGATTAAAACCGATGCAAAGTGTGAAATGAAATGTTTTCACAATGGACAAATGGTTCCCTCTACTGGACTAACACATTAAGTAAAAAATCTGGCAGATGAAGGCGAGAAATATGTGTTTAGCCATGTGTCTTTTGTGCCTCTGTATGTGTTTTCATGTTGTCTGCCGACTTCTGATGACCCTATGAATTCTACAGAATTTTTTTTATGCAAGGGAATACTCAGAGGTGGCTACTGGTTCTTTCCCCTGAAATATAACCTGCAGTTCTAATATTTATTGGCAGTCTGCTATCCAAATACTAACCAGGGCTGACTCTACTCCCAAGAGGAGACAGGATCTGACCCTGACACCACTGTCAACAAAACAAGAGGTCATCCAGGGACAGAAAGAGTAGGTTTAATGTTTTCCCTCACTGTCTTTAATTGCATAATAAATTGCAATATAATATAATATAATATAATATAAATGTAGTATAAAATAATAATATAGGAACACCATAGGCACTTTGCTTTGTCTGTGTTTGGAAATGAGGTGTCACCTCTTTCAAGTACATTGGATAAAGGGAAGAATTTCTGGATTCGCAGACTTACAGCCTTAACAATGCATGGCTCATCCTAGAGGATACTACGTAACACAACCATCCACTTAAGAATGTTTTGGTGTCACATGCATTTATGTATCTTCATAAATGATCAATCTGAAGTGAAACATGGTTGGTGGTTGGATTGACACCAGCTTTTTTATGGTTGGAAAAAATGGTTTGTTTCATTTTTGTCCTACTTTTTTGGTATAAAAAAGGAATGTTAACGCTACAGTAGCAAGCTGAATTTGTCAGAATGTAAATTAATCTGCTTCAAAAGATTTTTATTTAAAAACTGTCTTTCAGATTTGCAGGGAATGTCTGTGAATTCTAGGCAAGAATTTTGCATTTTTTAAAAAATCAAACAACTTCCATTGGTATTTGATGCTTGCAGAACCAATAAACCCAAATCTGTTTTGCTGTACAGGAGAATGAACTTTTGGAACCATCTTTTCTCTGCAAACTGGTGGAGGAACTCTCTACCTGCAATTGTTGCAGATACATTATTTTATGTATGGTGATACCACCTCCTTTCCAAAATAAATTTGCCCAGAAATATCACTGCTTACTTTTCGATGGACAGCTAAAATATCTTTTTAAAGCAAGCTTATAATGATGGTTTCTGATGGTTTCTGGACTAGCCCGTCCTTTTACAATGTTTTTCTAATGTTTGGTTTGTCAGAACTTGGAAATGTTTCTTTTTGGGACTATAGCTTCTAAAATCTTCCAGTTAACATGACCATTGGGGGATTCCAAGGTTACTGGCTTGGGGATTTTGGAAGTTGCAGCTCAAAAAAGTAACATTTTTTTCCAGCATCTATACACTGTTTGATATTATAATTTTAATTGGTTTTACTTTGTTAGTTGCTTTGAATAGTTTTTTCAAGGTTGGACTAACAATGCTAAAATAACAACAACAACAACAAATGAAAAAACAGGCTCAAATGGATTAAATTTATTTAATGAAAGAGGAAAGGAGCTTATGGTATAAAGCAAAAGCAAACTCAGTGCAGTAGCATTAACAGGTTTTTCCTTAGAGTTCACTGAAACATGCTTCAGTACAGCCCTTGCTAAATTAACCACTTCTGGCACAGTGGGGAAAAAGGTAAACTGGAGATTAAGCTCCAGTTTCTCTCAGGTCTGGTTTATAAGGAACTTCTTGCTTTGTGGCAGGACCTCAGGTTGGGTGTAAGGTTTGTGGTTTATCTCCAGCTGCTGAGATTTAAAATAAAATATAAAACAAAACAAAACTTTCCTAGCAAACTAAGGCCTTTTCAACACCGGGTGAGGGAATCGCCCCCTGCTGCTACTCACTGGACCTTTCGGCTCCCCGGTCCGGTCCACGGCACTCTGGAGCAGTGTGTGCTCGTCAATATGCACTGCTCCGGCATCCCAAATGGTGGTTTCTGGTTGGTCGAGGGTCTCGACCAACTGCTGAAGCTTGCCAGCCTAAAGCCCATCCCCGGGCAGATCGCAGGCTTGCATTGGTGCGAACCTGTGAATCTGCATAAGGGAGCAGGCTCGCAGTGGTGCGCTGCATGCTTTTGAAACACTGGAAAAATCAGGTCTTTCAAAAGCACGCTGGAGGACCACTTGGGGTCATTCCAGACCAGACTGAGGTGCGGATCTACGTTAAATAGGTCCTACCCAGTCCGGTCTGAGGTGCAGACCTCCTCCTTGGAGGACAGACTGCACCGTTTGAAAAACCCCATGTGGAAAATCCCATAGCCACCACAGCCAATGATGGGGATATTGAGAGATGTTGTTATACAACAACTGGAGGGTTGCACAGCTCCCACCCCATCCTAAGAAATTGCTCTGACAAGGTTTTAAATCCAGATGTGCTCTTTATGCCTCTCAGTCCAGAGTGATCTTCTTAGGTTGTACCTTTTCTGTGGACTATGGTGAGCCTAAAAGGCTAGTCTCCAGGTCTACATGTAGAAGTACTTTGTCTCCCTGCCTTTAATTCTCTCTGGCTTGATGCTGGATATGGGAATCTCATGACCTCAGGCTGAGGGCCTTTCCACACTGCACTGTTATGGTGCTATTGCTTCACTTTCAGCATCCTGTGGAATTCTGGGGTTTGTAGTTTACTGAGGCCAAAGAGCTCTTTGGCTGAGAATTCTCAATGCCCCTCCCTAAACTGCAAACCCCAGGATTCCATAGGATGTTGAAAGTGGAATAATAGGACTATAACAATGTAGTGCAGAAAGGACCACAGAAACTGTGATCTTGACCCAGTACAGTATTTGGAAATATTACTGTCCTAGGTTAGCTGACCCAACATAGCCAAAGAGGGGACCATTTACAGAAGAGAAAGGGCACATGTAAATAAACATGTGAGTTGGTTGGTTGGATTTTGGGACTGGGAGTCATTGATATATCTTCTTCCACAGACAGCTAGACAGCAACAAACCATGAATGGTCTATAAATATATATGTAGTAAGTTACACAGGCTGTGTTGATAAAGCAATTGTTTTCTCTTGTTGTATCTTGGCAACTTCCCTCCATTTTCCAGTGGGGTCCCCACAGAAAAACTTTTATTGGTAGACGAGAAAAAATTATCAGTTCAAAACTGTTTATGCTTCTAAATTACAAACAGGTCTGACATATTTGTGTTGCCTACCTAATTCTGTTGTTACAATGGAATTCCTGTTAAGGATTTCTCTAGTTTTTTTTTTTAAATCACGAGAAGAGCATGTCTTGGCTAGATGACTGTCATTCTTTCTTGTCTTCTTTACTGAACTAGGTCTGAAGATTGTTTTCATGATTCATATTTCAGGACCATTTGTTAAAAGTATGCTAACAAAGTAAAATAACTTTTTCCTGAACTGTTGAGATCAGCGAGTGAATGAGATATAGCCTAGAACAGAAGAACTTCAGTCTGTATGATCAACCTTTTCTGTGCTGTCAAACAATGCACTCTGTTATGTCTGATGATAAAGATACAAGACCTGATTTGGCTTATTAACAAAATATTATTATTTTTTCCTCCCCTCCCCTCCCTCCTTCCCCGTCCTCCTCCTTTATTTTTTTTAAAGCAGATTGATATTACAATTTTATGCTTTGAATAAGGAACTGTATTCCATCTATTCTTATTCAAGTGAAAAAGATAATACAGTGAAGAAAGACAATAGTTCATTTAAGTATAATTCTATGAGGTGTTATGTCTCTCCCTCTGAGAATCAGGAGATCTTACTATTTCTTCTGTTTCACTAGCCGTTTTAATTCAGTCAACTTCTACTAGGAAACTAATAACTCTGAAAGCTTGTATTTTATGCCCTGTCTGAATGTACTGTAGAGAAACTGAACTGCTGCCTTTGGGATAAGTTTGGATTGTTTTAGTTTGAATAGCTCCACCTAAAACCTTTCCTTCATGCCAATATTGTATTAAAATAGCCCTTTTAACTTGTATGTTAATCAATTTTAATAGTATATGAGTATATTGAATGTATATGGTATCTCAGTGTTCATAGCACAGATTGTGAAATGGCTGAAATTACTGACTTTGTTGTAATTTGTTCTTGGTTTAAAAATCCAATTTAAATGAATTATGACATTAATAGCAATGCTATTAATTTATAGCAAGAGTAAGGCTTGTGAACATTTATGTGACTATTCTTTTTGAGTGGGAGGAGGGGTGTCAGTTTGGAACTTTGTTAACACTTGTAGTTGGGGTGAACTGTAGAGAAACTGGGAAGGAAGAGATAAGAGAAATTTAAAAGAAACCTAGAAGATAGGCTAGAGGTTTGAAAGACAAAATATTTGGGACTTATAATATTCTTTTGTGGATTGTTTATGGATTATACACCTTGTAGATTGTAATCCTTGCAGATTTACTGTTGTTATTTGAAATTCTAGCAGTAAAGGTGCTGAACTCCACTTGTCAAGTATAACAGACAAAACCAAAGAGACACAACCATTTGTGGAATTACATAAGCCACAACTTTATTGATAGCCGCTGAAGGTTTGGCCAAATGTGGGACAATCATCATTCAACCTGCCAGCTGACTGATGGAAACCATTTCACCAGTCTACATACTGGATAGACCTGGACTATCAGATGTGGGTTTCCACTCAAGCAGTTGCCACTATGTGGTTCTCCGACCACCTGGGAGTGAAGTAAAGCCAAATGGCACTAAGTTTGGCATAATCATGGTTGTCTGCATTCCCAAAGTCTCAACTGGGGATCCCCTAACTGAGTATGATGGCCCTACAGCTTGTATTCCCTGTCCATGGATTTGTTCCCATGCAAAAACTGTCCAAAAATTGTGATCAGAATTTTTGAATTCCATGGCAAACAAGATTATGCCTACCTTTTGGACTATAAGGAAAAAGAACCCCAAACAAGAGAGAGTGGGTGCAAAGAAGATCTGATGCTGCCTGCCTGCTAGTACAAATGAGGTCCATCTTTTAATGTTCCTAGGGTTGGAATGGGGAGAAGCTTCTGCTCTTTCCCTGGAGTCCCACCTGTCCTGAAAATGGCTATATTTACTGACCAGCCTTCCTATCAGTTCCCCAAAGTGCATAATAGTGTGCTTTTGTTGGGCAAGAGAAAGCTGAATTGTATCAAGGAGGCCATTCCTGGCCATTCCATTTCCCATCCCCGTAGACTGTAAATGGAGTCTACATGGACTTTCATGTTCTCAGATAGTCTTTGACTTATGGTAGCCCTGCAAATGAAAGACATGCAAGAGCCCTGATCAGCTACAGTCTTGCTAAAATATTGCAAACTCAGGGTTGTGGCTTCCTTTAATGAATCAATGGAATTTATTGAATCCTTCAATTCCAGCTGCCAATGCTATTACTATGACTTACCCCCCCCATCACGTGGCATAGCTTGATTAGAAAGAAATATCATTTAATTGGCATGAAATATTACATAAAAATGGGACACATGGCTGAGAAACACGTGGCAAGCAAGACTCTGGTTGTATGCCTGGGCTAGGTCAGCATGGTCAAGTCATAAGGTAAACAACAGCTAAGTGAGAAAACTCAGAGTTAACAGCCTTCCAGTAACCCTGTCAATGACCTGACACCTAAATACAATAATCAGTGAAACTATCCCGGTGCGGCAGGTAAGCATCTCTCTGTGCACATTTCTAACCAACACCTTCCCCATTCACATTACTCAATCAAGACTTTAAGAGACTGTCAGGTCTACCATCAATGTTTTGCCACCCAAAGTAAGATATTCAGTCTGTTCTGGACCCCTTTTGTTTACTATGCCAGAAAGCAATTAACACTTGCCCCTTTGGGGTGGGAAAAAGGGTATTTAAACCCCAGCTCTGACCCTGGCATTTTGCTAGCATTTTGGGCACCATGCTGCACCCCAGCATGTCATTTCTCCATGCTGCCCTCACACTCTCATGTTTGAGCCACCTCCCTTTGATTTTTCACTCCAGGACAGGTAAATATCACCCTATACACCCCAAATCTCTCTCTATCCAACCTTTTTCTCCTTTACCTTCATTAGCCTTGTATGGTTTGTGAGATTGCTTGATTTCTTGTGTGTATCTGTGAATCTCCCAATAAAACATTATTTTAACTCTCAACTGGTGTCTCACAGATAGTACCGGTATACACAAGTGAAAAGGTCCTGTAGTTACACCCCCCCACCTTGTAGGCCTGCTTTTGATCTATAATTCTCCTCATTTTTAAGGAGATGTTGGCACTGCTCGTGGACATCAAGGTCTCACAACTTTTGGGGTAACACTGCTGTGGTTTATGAAGAAGAGAAGAGTAGGCAGTATTTGCTGGACTTAATTCCCTCCCTCACACCCTTTTTCTTCTATGTCATGTTTTATTTAGATAGGAAGCTGGAGGACAGGAAACTGTTACAATTTGTAAGCCACCCTGGAGTCTTCTTGGTTGAGGTGTAGAATACTAATACTCTACATAAATAAAGTAAGTAAGTAAGTGCGTAAGTAAATAAATAAATAAATAACCAAGATGTCTGTAACTATAGAACTATAGAACTATAGATTATTCACTCTAAGTGGCAGGTTGAAACAGTACTAGTTACTGCTAGTATTTTGGCATGTTAGAGCACAGCTAATTTAGTTGATATATTAATTTAAAATGGCAATACTTGTTTTAAATAAAGAAATAAATTTTTGTTTTTAGAAATCTCTATGTGATTTGTCCATAGTCTAGGCACAGGTACTTAGTACAATGAATGAGAATGGCCCAAGGGAGGGAAAAAGTCTGGAATAAAAGGTGGTCGATTCATGACAGGTTTGCAGTTTGGGTATATTTCCCAGTTCAACCCTTAACCTAGATTCCTGGGTTTTAGTGGTGGCCAAGAGTGCACTTCCACAATTAAAGCTAGTTAAAGCTTAATTAAAGCCTGCCTATTCTTGTAGTTTTCAGATCTGGCCCAGATGACACAGACCTCAGTTAAGAGGTACAATTTGTGTAGGTGTAAGAACCTGGCTTCTTGCAGACTGCACCTTCCTCTTGCCTTTCTACAGGGCTCTTTGATCTCACTGTCTTGCCTGTTACAATCAGATGTTTTAAAATTCTAGGCTTTAAAATATTTTACTGCTTATTTATTGTCAGCATGTGTTTTGAAATGAAGTTAATGGGTTTTAATTATAGTTTCAAACATGTATTTTAATATGTATAATTTATTCTGTTCTTATTGGAACCTGTCTAATTACGTTGGAAACTGCCTTGCTTCCCAAGTCAGGAAGAAAGATGGGATGAAAACCGACCAACCAACTAAATCAATAAATATTAGGGTCAATGAAGAGTGATCTGTCATAGTTGGTAAGCAAGGAAAAAAAAAAGGGAGAAAGTGAGGCTTTGTGTTGTCTAGAAAACTTTGTATAAGCAGAATGGTGGATTAGTTGGCAATGACCAGGATCTAAGATGGTCCAAACTAGATTTCTAGAAGTTGGTCCTTGTCTGTATTAGACCTGATGAGAAGTTATTACCAGATTCAATTTGGAAGAGATAACAAGCAGAGGACAATGTTAATTTATCTACTTAGGTTTCTTCAATTTTAGCAGATGCTGCTGGAGATCTTAGGGTTCTAACTTCTTTCCAATATTAATGGAGTAAATTATAAACCCGTCAAATTTTGGTTTATTCAGAGTATATCAATATGTTTGGAAAAATATTAGAAGTGCATATGGAAAGACTTTTGATAACTGGCGAGATTGGAAGACTATGGCTTGACACTCTTTTTAGATCAGTGCCAGTTTTGAAGTATGTCTGTGAAACATTTGGATCACAAGGAAAAGCTACAGTTTATCCAGGGGAAATCTCATCCTTACGGAACTACCACACATACACACCATAATTTCAAAGAATTGAAATCCTTGCATGTTCATGGACAAGTCCCACTCGGCTTAAATAACACAACAAAAAAGCAACGTGAATGGAAGAAGTCCACCATAACTTGTATTGGTTATAGATGCTGAAAGGGTTGGCACACACATTGGCCCAGCTCTAGGCATTAACCAAGCTGACTGTTTGGTGAGACTGACCATCTGACTTGTTGCTGGAACCACTGAGATGATAAATCTGGGATCCATCTGGGTAGATGCCCTGTTGTGTTCCCCATACCACCAGAGGGTGAAGGAAAAGGCTTCTACCCATGACTGGGCATGACCATTTCCACCCTACACCCAATGAGTTCCTTAAGGAGACCTCAATTTCTACCAAAGCTCCATCTCTACTGCCTTGCCTTGTAACTTGGGGTGTGAGCAGAGACACCCAGAGACACAAGCAAGATGTAGAGTCATTGCTGTAATGAAAATTAGGACCTAAAACTTTGCTTCTTTTGCTCTTACATGAAAGAACAACAACAGTAATGACAACAACATCATATCCCTTTTTCCACTGAAGATTGCAGCCATTTTTGCGCATTTTTCAACTATTTGTTGCTTTTTTTTATTTGCCAAAAATTCACTGAGGCAAAACCTGAGCAGGGCTGTTGATGCCAAAATGTCTTGGAAGTTTGTCATTCATAGGATTGACATAAATCAAAGCTGACTTGACATCAATGAGCAACAACAATGAGAGATTTGAAAGTTATTAAATGCTGACCCCCACCCCAACCAGGCCACTCAACAAATTCTCAAAGAAAGAAAAAACTCTTAACAGATATTCCCAGTAAAACTAATGTGAGTGAAGGAAATCAACAGTTGGCAAGAGGGGGGAAATAATCATAACTTGAGGAAAAGGACTAGACACGCTTCAAACAGATACTCCAATCCAACCGCATCAATTCCACCAAAATAATCAAGTGCCACTGGAAAGTCCGAGACTACTCACCTTCACAACTTAGACCACTCATCCTCAGTAAAAGCCAGTGTGAAACATATACCTCCCATACTTGTCACCAAACAGCACCATCAAGAACTGACAGCCAGATAATACACACAACACCCTGAACACAGTGTCATCTTTTTTGATGAGGGAGTTCTGTTTTCTTACAGAAGAAGTAGGTGTGTTGTTGGCCCCTGAGAAGATTGAGGGGCTGAATATTTTGTTAGTTTTCCTGGGCATTGACATCATGGAACAATACTGTAGATTTCCAGTTGATAAGCTGGAGGATTTGGTTAAGAGGGTGTCTGATTTTCTTAAGCTTAGGAAAGCACCATTCATGAGTTCCAGGAAATTATCAGGCATTTTAACTTTGCATGCAGGGGTTAATCCTGACGGGGCCTTTATCAGGTGTTTCTGTGATGCTATTGTGGTGGTTCATAAACCTCACCATAGGATTAGGTTGACAAGGGTGTATTAGGGAGGATTTAAAAGTTTGGCAGCAGTTCATGGTAGGTTTTAATGCCATTTGATTTCGGAGGGAAGACATACATATTAGGGATGTGTTAAAGGTATCTTTAGATGTAGTGGGGTTGATAGCTTCTGGAGTTTTAGAGGTCACTGGTGTGCTCAACCTTGGTCTGATGAGTGAGTCAGAGTGGGTTTGGTGGTGGACTTGATCTTTTTGGAGTTGTTTTCTGATTGTTGTGGTGGTTTGGATTTGGGCAGATGAGTTTCCTACCTCCTCTGTCCAGTTGTGAAGTGATAGGTTATTAATTCCATATCTTCTAGGTTTCCACAGATCATGCACCTAATCAGGGCCTTTGTTTTGCAATGCTTGCACTATAATATTTTGTTCACAATACTCCATATGACTGATATGGATAAGAGGATAGCTCTTTCTCTCCAACAGCTGCAGTATGTCAGACAGCTCATCCCAGACACAGATTCTGTTCCTTTTCAGATGCCTGTCCACCTGTGGAGCCTTGAAGGGTGAGGTTGTCAAAGACTCTCAGCTGCTAACATGAAGAGGATGTATCAGAAGGGAGGGAGTTTGAGCGCTTATGTGGATCACAACCTTCACTACTGTATTTATCTTAGTGCTAAAGGGCTGACTCCACAGTCTATTCAGAATAGGTTGTCAGCCTTGGCTTTTGCAGCTGAAATGCAAGGGTATGAGGATATCATTGGAGACTTTAGGGTACACAAGGCTCTGGAAGGATGGTCTAGGGGGCAGGGGTAAGTAGTTGACTAGCATGAGCCATTATTCCCGGAGATTCTTAAAGGCTTAAAGAATGTTTGGTTTGTTGTTTGCAGTTCAGTGTATGAATCTATACTTTTTTCATATGGCAGCATTAACTGTGTTTTTTGGGGCATTGCATGTTAGTGAGCCAGTGGTTCTGGCTAAAGGAGATAGCTCTAGGAGAGCTCTAGCCTTTGGGAACTTGATTTTGTCCAGTCACAGGAAGTCCTGAAGAGTAGGTACTCTGATCGGTGAAGAGTGGGGACATCACTTATGTTGGGATTGGGTGTGGATCCCACATTGTGTTCTATTCAACCTCTGCAGCACTATGTGTGGGCTAGAGGAATCAGGCATGGGTTTCTCTTTTGCCATGATGACTTTTTCCTTCTCATCAGCCACCAGTCTTGGATGGTAACCTCAAAGGCCTTGCAGATGTTAGGTCTGCAAGAGGTTAAGTTCAGCACCTATTTCTCCCAAACTGGGGCTGCCCCTACAGCTTGTAAAATGGGTTTTGGCCTTCAGTCTATGCAGCACATTGGTCATTGGAGGTTTTATTGTACAACTTTGTTGTTGACTGCATAGGGAACAGGAATCTTTCACAAAACCCACAGTGACTGGAAACAGTGACTAGCATTCTCTTTGTCAGCTATAATGTTATAAGTTGGAGACAGGACATTGTAACTGCTTTGTATTGTTATTTGTATTGTTAAATAACAACCACAAATGATCCTGAAACTCACCTTAAAAACCAATCAGTCATCCTGAGTGATGGAGGTCTGTGCCGCTTGTGAGCAGGGTGGTGCAAGATGATGTGACCAGCCCACCCCCTGCCAGTGAGTGATACTGCAATGAAAGGTTGCATCAGGACTCCACAGGTGCCCCTGCTTCTGTTCCTCACAGTGGTGCTTGCTAGTGGAGGAGGGTAGTCACATCCTCTTGCAATGTCCCGCTCAGAAGCAACACTGGCCCTTTCTGCAGCTTATCTCCCTTCAGTGCAATTGCGTGGGGATCACACGAGCAGCTTCTTCCATGAGACTCTTGCATTCCCTCTGCTCCAGCTCTGCAGGAATTGCCTGATGGCTGGAAGGCAGCAGGAGGGCTCCACCTCTTCCTTCCTTCCTTCCTTCCTTCCTTCCTTCCTTCCTTCCTTCCTTCCTTCCTTCCTCAGCTGGGTATTTTCCTAGGCTGCGCTGGGAGAGGAAGCATGAGGTCTGCAACTCTAGAGGCTCTGCACATACAGTAAGTGCATGTGGGGCCCCGGAGCGATTCGCGATTGCGCAGCATTTTTGGCTAAAAGCTGAAAATGATATAGTGCGTGATCAGTGCCTGCTGGCCCCAGCAGTGTCACGCAATTGCGAGGACATCATCTGAAATGCTCCTTCCAATTGCGCGATGCTCCGGAGGCCCTTTCACATGACAAATGCCATGCAAAAAGGGCCACAGTCTTGCATCACTTGGGACAACTGAATGGCTTTTAAGATGGGTTTCAGGATGGAGAGATGAGGCTTAGCCATGACATCCTGACTGAATATTTGATGAGGAATCTAAACCAGTTGTTTTTTGCACAGAAGTTCTCAATTCATACACAAAATACCACAAGTATTTCTGTGCAGTTAAAAAATTGTGGTATTTTTTGTATGAATTGTGGACTTCTGTGCAAAAAACCACTGGTATTCACACAGTTCAGGATGTGTGAATACCAAGCAAGAACTGTGTAGAATTATTTACTTTCTTCACAAAGAGCAGAAAACTGTGAGAACTATCTGTCCTCACTTGTGAGGAAAAAATAGTCAAATATCAACAGCACTATACTTAAGATTCATATTATATACCTAAATGAAACTGAACAAACTTGTGTAAAATCTACTTTGTCCATTAGGGGGAAGACTTGCTCTATATTTGGATAGCCATTTTCATTTCTCCCCAAAGGACTTTTAAGTTGTATTTTTTAACCCTCATGAAATTCTGTACTGCCATAAAACCTGCTTCTAAAATGCCTGTTTTAAAGTATTGGCTCGATCATGTCTACTTCTCAGTTGAATAGAGTATGTCAGAGAGAAGACAGACATCTGTTGATCAGTGAGCACTGTTTAGTTCCTTTTCTTCTGGCTCCTTTTGGTAGTTAAGGGTTCAAAAAGCTAGTCTCCCCACAAAAATGTCACACTGTTCTGAAGGCTTGATCAGTAGACTTCTTTCAGCCCCTTTTGCTTTGTGGCAGAGTTAATTTAGTGAAGTGTTCTGAGCCAATAGTCATCCCCTGTGTTCTCTTCACTGGTCCCTCTTTTTATCTATACTAGCTGTCAAGAGAAAATAATACTGAATAAAGGAGTAATATTTTGGGATTAGATCTTCACAGGTACAGCTGGCTTCAATATTTCTTTGTTCTACATATAGAACTACTGATGTCAGTAAGTTTCATTTCAAGAACATCCATTCTTGCTGTTGAAAGTAAAGGACAAGATGGTACCTGCTTGACCACATATATGGAAGGCAAAAGGATCACAGTTAAATCTCACTTTAATCCTGTTGGTGGTGTCGTAATAAACAGACAACCAACCAAGCAACCAAGCAACGAGAGACATACACACTTAGAGGAAATATTTCATAGAAAAAATGGATAATATTCAGACTGAGGGTTTAATAGGTGAGGCTAACCATGGGGGGTAACTCTAGCAAAAAAAATTGAAGGAGATATTTTTGACACAGGGGCCCTCCAGAACTAGTCTCTCAGCCAGTAATGGGAAATGTGTGACCCTCCAAATATTGTTGAACTGCAGCTTCCATGATCCCTCATTACTATCTATGTTGGTAAGAGTTAGTGGGAGCTGAAATCCAAGAATGTATGGAATCACATATTTCCCATTCTTACTCTGAGCACACATATCTGTGATATCCTGGCATGACATGACACAAGCAGACAGAGAAGGTGTGCAGCTGACTTGGATTAGTCTAAGGACCAGTGGATTCAGGACATGGAAGGAATGGGCTAGGGCTAGCACTGGTACATCTAGGAACATCTTCCTCATTAGAGATAGTAGTCAGTCACAAGCAGACTACCAAATAAGGACAATGGAACCAAAACAAGCATTTTGTTAACACTGTTAACCTAGTTGGATGCAGCAGTGGAAGCTTCTTCCTGGAAAAACTTGCTTAGCATATTTTTTATCTTTTAGCTTAAGTGAGACTTTCCACAGTATGATTTAATGTACACATGGGCAGGATCCCCATGCTAAGCATTGCTAAGTATTTTGAAAGTGTCATTGATTTCAGTACGAGAGTTAAACATGTTTTTCACCCCATTCCAACCTTTTTGGAACCAATTTCAAAAGGCTTAAAAGGCTTTGGATTATAAGGACCAGTTTGCAGCTGAGAATGCTGGTTGAGCACCCACCAGATGAAGAGAATGCTTGTGCCCCGTCTCCCTAAATGAAAGTGTGGAGAGCATTGCAGGATTTGGGTGGACCAGGTCTGCAGTATTTATACTTAGCATTTGGCACTGCCATGGTCCACTGGTGGACATCTGTCTGATATTTGTTGGACAGAGTTATCGAAGCACACAGGTCAGATCAATTAAGCTTCCTCACAGGGTCAGCCCAAGACATTTGATGCTGCCTGAGGAAAAGCACCAAATGGCACTTCCCTTCAATTGTCCGGGTTAATTGAACATAGTACCCAGATCCAGCCAAGTTGTTTTGGCACAATAGGCAGGAAATTCCATAAGCATCTCCTCCTTGTCCCTAGATATAAAAATTCAGTAGTAAAGTAAACCACTGTAGCAATTTGCCACCCTTTCATAACTCTTCAAATCTGCTGCTCATGTCAGTCATCCCAATCTTAGTCTAAAGATAGGGTTAGTCCTCTTTCCCCGTGACTATTATCCTTCTGCTTGTGCCTCTGTATAAGGAGAAAAACAGCCAGCATGGTGTAGCGGTTTGAACACTGGACTACGGCCCTGGAGATGAGGGTTTGATTCTCTGCTTAGCCATGGAAACCAACAGAGTGACCTTGGGCACCTCTCACACACACTCAGCCCCAGAAAACCTCATGATAGGGTTACCCTAGGGTCTGTATAAGTCAGAAGTGACATGAAGGCACACAACAGCAACAACAACAATGTGGAGAAAATTATTTCTGATGAGTTCCATGAGACATTAGCTAGGAGTGAGTGGTGGCAGGGTGAATAAAAGGCTAATCTGGATAACACTACTACACCCTCTCTGTATTCACTGCATGTTCAGAGTACAGCAATATACCACCTATAGTGAAAACTTCATGATAACAGTGTACCAAATGTTCATTTCAACCCAGAATGTACCATAGTACTGTGCAATCCATTTTTGACAGTTTTGAGCTGGGCCAATATGGAAGGGATCAGATTACTTTGCTGTGCCATACTATCCATGAGTTCATATTATGTTTTGTACATGTACAAGTGATAAAACAGCAGGGAAACTCACACATGCAGTATCTTTTGCTCTGGGAAAATGCTTCCCACACTAAAACGTGTTTGACTTTATGTTTCTGTTAGTGAAAGGAGACTTAAAATGTACGGGAATTTATAACAAAAGTTCCTCATCTGGCTTGTATACTTGGTCAAATTCAAAAGCAATATGCAGTTTTAGAGGTGAGGGACGGGAAACGGCTATGAGAAAAATGAAAGCTGATGGGAGATAACTTTGCAGGACACAGAGAGTGCCCCTCATGCACTTCTGTTGCTAATTCTTGTATGCACTGTAGATTATTGATTGCAAATCTCTCTCTGTGTGTGCTTTTACAGATATAACAGAATCAACCACTAACTTTTCACTTCTTCCTGTCAAAAAGAATTTAATGATAGAAAAAGAATGAGGAAAAAAAGAATTTAATGAAAAAAGAAACACAGGAAGAAAAATTACAAGGAGAAGAGAAAACCAACATGTGTAAAATCAATGATTTGCACTATGTATCAGAGGAGTACTGCAGGCAATAAATTGGATCCAAAGAAGCATGAGTGGGAAGGAGGAAACATGTAGTGATGTTCCATGAATTTTTGCAAACAGTAGTGGAAGATTTTTTTTCAGTGCAGAGTATGTGAAGGACTGTATTATGGGACACAATACCATAAAGAAAACACAGAGTGTAGTATAGGGGTTGAGAACATATGGGCCACAGGCTGCATATGTTCCTAAGGCCTTATTTTTTTATTTATTTAATACTGTCTGCCTTTACCCAAGTTCAGGACAACATAGAGTAACAAAGTACAGCTAAATATATGAGCGGGAGTCCTGTTGGGGAGTTAGAAATGTGTAAGCACTGTAGTTACAGTGCTACACAGTTACTCCTATCTCCATTCCCTGAATTCCCATTTATGAGGCAGCAGCTGCTGAGACCAATGGGGGTCTGTTTCTCTGTTGATCAGGAAGCAGCTGACCAGTATTCACATCCCCTCCTGTGATCTACAGTATGACAGCCAGAAGCAGGACCTCTATTATAATTCCCCCCTTGTGTTGGAGATCTCTCATGTGAGGGTTGGGTGGGACTATCAGCCAGTGGCTTCCTGAACAGACCCCCATCGTCGCAGTGGCTGCTTCTTGGTATATGGGGACAGCCCATATGTATTTCCGAAAGTAGAGGCTATGTACAGATTGTGAATATGAAACAGTCATGACTGTGTAGTTACTTGCTCAACAGAATTCCTGCCTTAGTAACAAAAAATGAAAATAATAATTACGGTAAATAAGCAGTCCTATTGAAGCACTCATTTTATATAGCTGAAAACACTTTCAAACATAGTAAAGAAGACAAAACATTTACAGCACTCCCCTTCACAAATGTACATATATACAGGGTAATGTATTAAATAGGATAGACCTTCCTGAAAATTAGCTTGTCCAGAATCTTGCATATTAAAAAAATTAAATAACTGGAGGCATCCCTTTGGATTTGGGACCATTTTTGTCATGTTGCACTCCTTTGCAAAGTCCTTTCGAGAGTGGGAGAGCTTTTCCTTATGAAGAGATGACATTGGATCCAATCCAAAACTGTTATTATTTGTTACATGGAACATCTCATTACCTATACTCTGATGAATTTAAAATGGTGTTTCATTCCCAGCCTGCTGGGTACGTTAGATTGAGGGAGATCAGCAGGCCCAAAGTTACCTCAGGAGTTTCATAAACAAGGAAACCTGTCTTTCTAGTCACTATACTTTCTGGGTAGCCTTATCTTCAGTTTAGTCTTAGGTTTTCCTGTAAAATCAGTGGCAGTTTAACACACCGGTTTTTCTAGATTGTGCTCTTAGTCTAGAAGGGCGGGATCTAGTATTGCTATAAAAAATAATGATGAAAAGTAGGCACTACTTTGTAGCATCCCTGTGGAGTTTAACCTGAGCTGTGCAATTTTCACGTTGGGAGTATCTGCATGTGATAAGTAGTATTCATCACAAACTCATTCAAGGGCAAAATGTTGTCATTTACAGCATTTCACTTTAGCTGAAGCTAAAAGAGCTTCAGGGAATTGCAGAAGAAATTTCTGTTCCAGGAATTTGACAAACTACCAAGGGATAACCACAGAGATCAACAGTGATTTGAGGATGAGTCAGATGAGAATGCTGAAAGGCTCTCAAAGATGTTTTATTATTATTGTAAAATCATCTCTTAGGTCAGCTCTGATTTTAGCCAGAAATAATTCAAGCTTTGCAAGAGAGTTGTCAGGGAGAGAGGGAGGAGGAGAGATATAGGATGTGCTGGCTGTTCGCTCTAATTAACAGGATATTCAGCCAATGCCCTAAGGAGGTGAAGAAGAACTGAATGTAATAATTTTGAGAGCTGGGGAGAGTACCTGTGTTGGAGCAAAAAAGACTAGTTTCAATTGGCATAACCCTTTGTGAACTGCAGCCCACTTCATTAGATGCAAATCTTAAAATAATCTTAGGCCAGATAGAGGTTATTCTTATGTAAAATGTAAAAGAATTCAAATCTTATGCCAAATGAGATGTCTTTGTTGACTTGGGTGACTATCTAGTGATTCAAGGTTCTGCATTACTCTTTGTTGTCGTTGTTGTTTTGAGTAAGTTACAGAACTGAAAGACCACCTAAATACCCTGAAGGCATTGTAACTCCACTGCTCTGATGGTTTCATTGAGAAGATTTGCAGATATGTTTAACTGACATAAAATAGAAATCATATACAATGACTGGAGAAGGCCATGTGGAAGAGGAACTGACTGGAAAAACAGGTCAGAGATGCCCTGAGCATGGCTAAGAATGGTTCTTGCAAGGAGAACAAAAGGCATCTCCAAGAAAAGCAAATAACCCCCTGTGGTTTGCATATCCTATAGAAGATAAAGCCATAGAACTGGCTACCAACTTAATCTGACACTTATTTGCTGGAAACTTCAAAGAAAGAGCTTTTGCTTGGTTGATAGCACTGGTTAAGGAAAACAGGAAGATTTCGAACAACCCCTAATTGCATTATCCTCATACTTACGATCCTTTTCCTGATCACATTGCCATCAAAATCTTTTGCCATCCACATGTTAAAAATCATCAACATATTTTTTCCACACATTAGAACCACTAATCCATCCTGTCACCTTTTGTACACCCTGGAAATCCTTTGTTGACCAAACAGAAAGTCATGCCCCCAGGGCACATTTTGGGGTATAACAGGACCCTGATTTTGGGTCCTCCACACAGCACTTCAATTTCAGGGGTCCTCCTGTCGTTTTGCCTCTTGGGCAGGAGCCCAAGCCTCATCACCATTTCTCTAATTCTATCTGGATGGCAAATATCACCCAAAAGTGCCTTTCTATTCCTCTACTTCTGCCTCCCTTTATTTCAAGTTAGCCTTGTGTGATCACTTGTGTGTGTGTTTATATATATGTGTATGTATGTATATGTATGTATGTATGTGTGTGTGTGTATGTGTGTGTGTGTGTGTATGTATGTATGTGTGTGTGTATGTATGTATGTGTGTGTGTGTGTGTGTGTGTGTGTGTGTGTGTATATATATATATATATATAATTTCCCCCAATAAAACATATTTAAATTGTATTATAAAGTTTCCTGACTGGTCTTTTTTGCAGTGACCTGATAAAAAAAGGTGAAAAGATCCTGAAGTTACCCCCCTCTTGCAATGTTCTTAATTTGAATTAATTCCCCATTTTTACATTTAATTGCAGGTTCTGATATAGAACCTCACAGGATCCCAGCATCAGATCTCATCTGATATCAAACGTTAAGTACAGTCAGAACTGGTTAATACTTGAAAGGGAGGCTGCCAGAGAACAAATACCAGTATATATTCAGAGGAATGCAATGGCAAACTATCTCTGGAAACTCCTTGCCTAAGAAAACCCTATAAAATTCATTGCTTCACTATAAATCAACAGGTGACTTGATTGTACATTACATTACAGAACTGAAAGCTATTATTTTCTAATTGATGGACATGGCTGCACAGGGCCAAGAGGATAGGAACTAAGTCCCGTGGTCAAAGGCAACATACAGGAAAGTGGAGTTAGAGTAGAAGAGCATCTGATTCTCTGTGTGTATCCAAATTAGGGTACACTTAATTCTTTGTAGGTATAAGGAAAGCACAGAGAAGTGGTTTTCTTGGGCAGTGCCTCAGCTATAGGTTGCCATGAAAGTCCTACAGGAATTCTTGTTAAAGCTCACATTTTCTTTTCACTTTTTTTGGAGAATGCTTACGGAGATCACAGCTCCTAACTCAGCTCTGTTGATTTGTTCGTTGTTTTAAAGGATGTTTAATATCTTATTGTCATGATTTTATTTTCATGGTAATTTGTATTGGCTTTTATGATTGTACACCATTTTAGAAACTGGTAGAGAAAAGTTTAATGACATGCACAAATACAGAGACAACTGACAGATGCACCAAATAGTCACCTAAGTCAATCAACATGGATGCATGTCTATTATTGTTTAGCAAAAGTATACCATCATTGACTGGTGTCAGAATAAAACGGATACTTTTAAAAATAATCTGTTTCTGCAAATTTGAAGGTATACCCCACCCACCAACTTAAAGCAGTTAATATAATGTTCAATGGAATGAACGTCAATTCTCTTTCTAGTACAGTAAGCGTGAGTAAATCATAAGAACATTTATAAGTCTCATTGAACTCAGTGAATTTACTTATGTGTAAACATCTTTAGGAGCAGCTAAGTACTCTAAATGAATCTCGTCAAAGAGCAAAAAGCTATCATGGTTAATAAAATTCCATTGTTATAGAATGGATTTGGAAGCAAAGAGGTCCATGTGCTCTCCTTAAACTGTCAACTTATGAGTGGTGCACTTTAAAAATATTTTGAACACTGACTCATATAAAATCCTCCCTGCATGGAAAAAGTAGGACAAAATTAAGAATAATAGTCAAGACCTCTCCCACATGTGCTCCAACATGAATTTTTTAAATAACAAAATGGCGTGAGGATAGCAGATTAGTAAATGTATTTTCCAACTGCAACTTGAGGGGATCCTTTAAGCCATTCTACCAAGCCATTTTGTTGATCTTTTCCACAGATAGGTCAGACCTATTGGTATTATTTTGCCTATTTATGTGAGGTGTATGCATGTTTTTTTTTTAAATGTTAGATGGAAGCATGGGATTGACAGGATGGAATGATGGGGAAGACTGTTCCAAGCATTCTTATACTTAACAGTGCATCTATTGAAATCAATGGGACTTAAGTTAGTTCCACTGATGATTTCAGTGACTCTACTCTAGGATAATTAAGTCTGGAAGCAACTCAATTAAAATAAGTGCATTAAATCACTTTGTGCATTATTTTGTCTGAATGAAAGTTTTCTTTGTTTAATATTCCTGAAATATTTATGTAGCGTTTCTTACAATACAGTGAGGAAAGCTTCAGATATTAACATCTATGGTTGAGTTGATGATATTCCCCTTCTCAAATTGTGGGCTGTATCCAGAATTAGTCAAACTATACTCGGTGAAATCAATGTAACATAAATTAATAATAACTAATAAGTCCCACTGTTGTAATGAGTCTAGGTATAGGTATAGCTAAGTCCAGATCCAACTGTCTGTGGTTTTCTGATGGCAATAATGTATGCGTGTAGTTTATTATAAAGTCAATATTTCTTAGAGTTTTGTATTGTTTGCTACAGGCTTTCAAAGTGATGCTGTAAATGAAAGGCGACATGGTAAATATGACACATTTCTTGATATAAATCAAGTGGTTTTTATTACCAAGTCATGTTTGATGATGAACTGGAGTGCAGCATTTGATAAAACCCTAATTGTGACAATGTCTTTCTTATAGTCTAAAATGTAATAAAATAGTATAAAATATAGCAATGAGAATAACTCTCACATCATCTGAATGCTATTGATCACATTTAAAGTACTCTCTTTGCGTGCTCCTGTTGGACAAACTGTACTCTTAATTCAGGGGATAAATAATAACATTACAAGCAAAGCAAATTATAACACACAAAAATTAAAAAGCTAATTTAAAACCAGAGTGACTCATAATTTCAATAATGCTTTTGCCTACAGTGTTTGTTGGAGGATGAATGGCGAATTGAAGTTAATGGCTCCCAGTTCTCTCTCATTAGGTCGTTCATCTTTTACACGTCAGTGGGCCTTTGGCGACTCAATATATGGACATAGTTAGTATTGAACCAATGCTCCTTGGGGCTAGCAAGGTGACAGAAGTTGGGCATGAATACAGTGCACCTTATCAACACTTTATAAATAATACAATTTTGTGCGAGGGAACAATTGGAGGTAAATAAAGTTTGTCCGCTTCTAATAATTAAAGATCTTAGAATGTTTTGTGAATATAGGAGACTTATCAGCTAGTTTACTAGATTTGACCCCAGTAACAGATTTTTGTGTTACAATAGCACAGTGTTTAGGGTGGCATCAATACTAAACATTGATCCTTTTAGTCCTGACTGGTCAGATTCATGCATCAATATTAACAGAGACAGCTTGTACACGTGTTCCATTTTATCTGATCCTTAACATTCCCAAGAGTGCATGTTCCAGTCAACATCCTGGGTCATTCTCAAAGCCAAACTGAGATTGGCAGTGTCCTCCTCTTCTGTACATCCTGGCATGTACTAGGCAGAACAAACACTTCTAAAGTAAGGTTGTTTTGGTGAGCCCTGAGTATCTAAATAATAATCAAGAACAAGTGTTAATTCTAAAGGAAGTTACTGAGTACCAAATTTCAAGCTTAACACAGGGAGCTGCCTGTAATGAAAGCAGTATAAGAACCTGGATTCCACCAAACACATCACTGGGAAGCATGTCAGAGATCTAAAACAACAAACAAACAAACAAGCAAGCACAAGGGAGTGGATTTTCACTGGTGTCATGCTCTGTGTAGATGACATTTCAGTCCCCAGCTGCAATTCCCCCACACTCTGCTTCTGCAATTGTGTATGTGTGTGTGTACCTTCAAGTCACCTGTTGACTTATGGTGACCCAATGAATTTCATAAGGGTTTCTTAGGTAAGGAGTACAGTGAATAGACTTTATAGGTGAAGACTATTCAGGGAAAGAATACTAAAAATCTGATTTAAAAACTTTGAGTTATAAGATTTCCTTTTCTTTTGTTAGCTTTAACAAGTCTAATAGAGGTAAATTCTATATAGTTATATTAACCATAGATGAATTTTCTTGGCAAATGCTATATATGAAATAACTGATTTATGAGGTAAGAAGAGTAAATAAGGGAAGATCATCATGTAAATATGTGAATATGTGTTATTTTCTTTATTCTGTATGCTATTGTTTTATTATTTGTTTTTTATTGTATTTCATGTTAATTAACTGTATAGTCATCTATTGATACATCTTTTCTTTTTCTTTTATGGATGAATTAAAAGATTCAGATATATTTAAAAAAAGAAATATAGCATACAGCACCTGGTATTGGTGGTCTCAGGGCCTCTGCTATTAGTCCTGGGGGGAAAAAAGGTCCCAGTGACCTCCATGGGAGCTTTCTCCTGGAGCTAAAAGGTCTGCCTGTCTGTGGTTGCAGCAGAGGAGAGAAAGGTTAAACTTTTATTCCACGCACACTCTGGTCCCTGTTATCTTCCCAAATTGCTACTATTTACCCCATTCCAACCCCTGACCTGTTTCCTAGTGACACATTTGGCATCTTATCTAGTTTGTCCCCTATGCAGTGGTTTCTATTACACATGTAAGAAACTGGGAAGAGAAGTGTGGTAAAAATAGTGCCTTAAATTTCTTTTTCTCTGTTGTGTTGTTGGTGATCTCAATGATGCTGTAAGGACTAGGATATATTTTATAACTGTTTTCTACTTAAGGTCTCTCACTGAGTGCATGTACCACATGAAACACACAATTTCTTTGTTGTTGATTAGACTCGTCACTGAGGTTACCAAAAGCCCAATGCATGCTTTTTCAATTTTTCTCTTTCTGGATAAAGCTTTCTAAAACCCTGAGCCCATTGCTCTGCTTCGAATAGACTGCCTCATTCCAGGTACATAAAGATTCACTAGTGATTTTCCTTCTCTTTGGTGGCTGTCTTTTGAAGAGATAGCTTCAAGCAAAGAGCCCTCATTAACTCTGCAGTATATAGAGAAAGTGCTGCTGAAAGGGCTAACATTTCTTACAGATCTAAAGTAATTTTTGCCACTACAGAATCTCCAGAGAAGGGGAAAATAATAATAACATACTTTCATTTTTAAATCTAATCATGAGCAACTTAATGTTTCCTGAAAATAGAGGTGCTGTTAAGTTCCACCCACCCTACTAAGAAACTCTATCACACTTTCCTTTTGTTGCAATAATCACTTGGTATACCTCTGAAACCACATGCAAAGAACAAACAGCAGGGAGAGGTCATTACTTTTATGATTTATTTGTGAGCTTCCAAAGGCTTCTGAAAGGCCCAGAACATACCAAATTAGTTTGCCTCTCAAATACTTTTCCCTCTTAGACCCTCTCCAGATTAATTTTCTTCTTCTCCCTCCTCTCTGTCTATGTATGCACCTTCAGTTTGCCTGTTGACTCATGGTGATCCCATGAATTTTATAGGGTTTTCTCAGACAAAGCTCAGAGGTGGATCTGCCAGTTCTTTTCTCCGAAATATAGGCCACAGCTCCTGGTATTTGTTGGTGCTATCCCATCCAAGAACTAACTAGGACTGAGCATACTTAGCTTCCAAGTTTAGATAGAATCTGGTTCTTTTATGGTATTTAGGCTAATTTCCTTTGGAGATATCTGTAAACTAAGTTTTTTCCCCCCAGATCTCCTAATCCATTTCTGTCCTAGATCCGCAAACCATTTCTCTTGCAGATTGTCAACAAATTCATTTGCTTCCTAGATCTTGCCAAATGTATTTCACTGTTAGGTCATCCAAATTAAATTTCTTACCAGAGTCCTAAGAAATTTATTTTCTCTCAGACTCAATGAAAATTCTTTTATCTCCCAGACCTTATTTATCTCCAATAATCCCTTTCAAATCCATCCAAGATGATCTGGATCCTATGTGTGAACTGGTGCAGCAGAGTGACTTTAGTGTATGCTCCAGATTATTTGATTTTAGGAAAATGTAACTGTGAGGTTTTACTTTGAAGTGACACACTGGAATGAGGGATGGTGTGTGGTTGTATGTGTAGCCTTCTTAACCTCCACTGTTTGTTTTTAAAAATCTCCAGAAATACATTCTGTCTACCTCCCATCCAAATGGCTTTTTATTCCTCCATAGGAAAAGATATTGGGAGAGTGACTGTTGAGAACTGATCAACTTATTAAACTCAAGTATCTCCTGCCATTGGTGGTATAGCTTCTTCCACTTGATTCCAAGAGTTTCAGCCATTGGACCTGTTAAAAATGTTAAATGTTAAAATTATCACATGGTGATCACAATCATGAATAGCACAATTGTGTGATTCCACCATCAGAGGGAAAGTACAAGTGAAAAGCCAACCTTTCAAAAAGGAGGAAAAAATGGTGGTCCTATGGGGGATGGAAAGCTTTTCCATGAGCTTAAAGAAGAAACTTTCCTCCCTAGGTTTTAATGAGATGGGTTTCTTCTAAGAAATGATTTTGCCACTTGCATTTAAATGTGAAACCAGCTACTGCATTAGCCTGGAAAATTGATTGGTAGCATTGAGATGAAAAACTCCCTAAAATCTAATACTATGCAAGAAGGCTTGATTAGTCTGTGCACAGTCTTCTGCACAAACACAGAAGAGACTATCATAAATTATAAATGCACCAAATCCTGACAAGTAGTCTATAGTTGTACATAATAATCTCTATGTATGTACTAGCAGCTAGATTTTAAATAAGAATCCTTTCTCTCATTCTCTCTATCCATCCCTCTCCAACCTCAATTTTATGTAGGAACGACTGAAATGCCTGTTTAGGACAGTGACCTGATGCAGAAGGATCCAAAGAAAAACAATACTTTAGACCAGAAACAACATGATTAGGAATGGGGAAAAAGAAAACATTGATTCTGTGGCTATGTCTTCCTTCTAGGATGTCATATTTGGAACACTTCTCCACCAACAATTTTTGAAATGCAGATTTGAATAACTCTTGCCCATGGTGTTTAGTGTTAATATCTACAATTGGCTTGATTGGACACCAGAGCTTGGATGCTATTGGTAGTCCCCACTAAAGCGGAACTGTTGAACAATGGGATTTACATGAGTTTTGACTTACAATTCAACAATTTGTTCAATAGGGCTATTCTGTTGGGGATTACCAATAGGTTTTAAGCTCAAGTCCCTCATTTCTAAGACAGTTGTCTATTAAAGCAGATGTGAATAATTATTACTCACGACAATTGACTAAACTGTGCACCATCTTACAATCCAGTTGGCCACCTGATAGTATAACAGAAGACCTGATAATATTATTGTTAGATCTGCAACAGGTGGAGGTGGGGGTTGCAAATCTAATAATAACATTATCAGGCCTTCTGTCTTTTCAAGAGGACCCTTGGAGTGATTCCCAAACTTAGCTTCATATCTAGTTTGCTCCTCAGCCACATTGACAAATATGCTTTCAGCTGTATAATTCTGCAAAGTGTTATGTCCAATGATGTCAAGTATGAACGCTAATAGTACTCTTACTACTATTGATGCTTATATTAGCAGCAGAAAATGGTGGATTTGGTCTGACCTATTAAATGTGATATTATAGAATGCTTTTCTGACTATGCAGAGACAGGGACAGTGGACAGGATATGTTTATGGAATTGATTGGCCCAAGGTGTATTGCCGCCTGAGGCAGAACAATAAGTGGTGAACTTCCTGTTCCCACACTCAGGGTATATTTGTACCCTTGGTCAGCCAAGTTATTTTGGCATTGCAGACACAAAGCCCCATAGATCCCCATCAGGATACTACAATAACAACACATTGAATAACTAAAATTTAATGTATTTTCATAACATCTATCGGCCATTGCCTGGAGCAGTTCCTTCATTCTGTTTAAATGTTAGGGCTGTCTGTGTCCAGGGCTTATACACAGAGTTGTCTTTCATTTTTATTTGACTGCACTGCTTGTAGTTCCCTTGATTCTACAGATCCATTCCCTGGCACAGTTGCCAGTATGGGTGATGGAGTTCTCCAAAACGTACAGCATGTATTTGTCTTATTTGTTTGTATTTGTTTGAGTTTTGCATGAAGAAAGAAAGCAAGAAGAGAAAGGAGAGAGACAGTCGATGGACAGAGATCAGAGAAAATGGAAGCAGTAACTCAAGAAACTGAAGCGGGTTATAGTGGGCAGTTATCTTTCCCAACTTTTTATGAGTTTTCTTTTTCCATTTTTCCAGGAGCAACAGTGACAGATGTGGCACCTTTCAAGAAGGAGTAACTAAATGATGGAACTTCAAGTGGCGAACAGGCAACAGGTGAGATAAAAATTGGCACCAAATCCTTTGCAGATGTTTATTTTGGTACTAATATTGGGACTGGCAAAAACCACGTTTTTGTGCCTTCAAAAGGAAAGTTTACAAAGTTTTATAGTACATTTCTTTTGGAGCAAATGTTATAAAGTGATTGTTATTGCAGAGAAAGCCCTGCTCCTCATTGTTATAGACATCATCTGGCAAAAATATCTTCAGTTCTGGCTCATGGACTTCTCAGAAGTATCTATATGGTTGCTGCCAGAAAGAGTAAACTGGCCTACATAGACCTTTAGCCTAATCCAGTAAAACACTCCAACATTGATTGGTTATGGGCTTCAGTTCTTGTGTTTTTGTGTTATTGCAAGGAGCACCTAGACAGTGGAGGGTTTTTGTTTTTGTTCGTTTTTTGTTTTTGGTAGAGCAATTCTGGTAACTCACATATGACTTTTAAAATTACAGTCATCCCTCCACATTCACTAAGGTTAGGGGCACAGGACCGCTGTGAAAGTGGAAAAAACATGAATAATTCTAGATCCTCCCAAACCATATTTAACACACAAAAAAGTGTGATCATCATATTCAACTCACCATGGATTCTTTTGAAGCATGACAGTTCCTTCACAAGATAGAAATGGGTGGCTGATGGGGCTTACTGCTACCTCTACTGCTGCCCACACCATTTTTAATAGGGACTTACAAGCCCTGTTTGCAGTTTCTCAGTCTCATGTGGCTTGCAGTTCCTATTAAAAATGGCATAGAGAGGCAGCAGAGGTGACAGCAAATAATCCGTGAATAATTAAATCTGCAAAAGTGAAACCTTCAAATGTGGAGGGCTGACTGTACTTAAAATTATTTAAAGGAATTTTATTTTTAGAAAAATGGCCATAATTATTTCAATATCCTCAAAATGATTCACTTCAAAAACAACATTTTGGAAGTTAGGAGCAAGTATTGCTCAGTCCACCAGAAACGTAATACCTTCACCAGTTGTTATATTATCTCATAAAGGGAACTTTGTTATAGCCTCATTACCGCACCTAAAGTAACATCTAATTTTTTTCAGGAAAGTGGTGATGTTCCTAATCCTGCTCTTTGATACATGGGGGCTGTAGATCAGAGGTCACAGTTTTAAATCTGATCTCTACAAAGATGCAAGATGCAAAGATACATGTCAAATACCTATGAGAGACCATGATAGAGATGTTGATATGAACCAAACATTTGTTTGTTGTTAGCTATTATGGAAAATTATATGGTTATAGGACATCTGTTAGCATGCAGTGTCATAAAAGAGTTGAATGATCAATATACAATTTTCACAGAGTCCTTCTTCATTTTTTCTATATAATTAGATGCCAGATGCATCTCTTTAAATGTTGACAGCAACTTGCCATTTTTATTTAATTCAATGAGGCATAAATAAATGTGACTTTGATTCAAGGTTTGGGATATGTTAGTAGTAATAAATGTCTTTTTTTGGGGGAGGGCATAATTAGAACACTCATAGACTGGATACAATCAAAAGGTAAGTAACTGGAATAAACTTTGGCATACCAATCATTGGAATATGAATAGAAGAAAAATATGTGAACCAGAAGAAGTACGGTAATCAGAAGAGAATGGAGTTTGTTTGTGACATACAATCTATTTCGACACTGTTCTGTTACTCTCTTGTTTCGCTCTGATTCTGCATTTCAAAACAGTTCAGCACTATTTTAAGGTGAGGGTCAAATAAACAGGAATAAAGGTTTGGAACCAAGGTTTCTGGAACATTTAAGAGAACCCTATTTCTTGAGATGTCAATAGGGAAATCTATCCTTACTTGATTGTCCAGGTATGGTAATCAAAACAATGCAAATTGTTCCATACGTTGGCAACATTTTCTTTTTGGTGAGTCTTGGAGAGATTTTGTGCATTTCCCAGAGTGCTATTGTGTATTTCTGTTTAATGCTCAACATTACAAAAATGTGATACTGCTGACTTGTTACCTTGACTGTTTAAAGCAGTAAGACAGTGTGGATTGTTTGTGTCTTCGTGATCAATCAGCCTGTTCTTTTATATTTGCTCTCTGTACGTGCTTATCTTCACAAAGGAAAATTTACAAAGACATTTTGCACAATATGGTGAAGGCATAAGGAAAGAAAAACACTTGGTGTCTTGGTACTACACTGGAGGTGACATCAGTCATCAGACATCAGTCCAGGGGGTTGTGAGTCTTGCTGTGGCTGTTTCACCGCTGAACAAATTCTTGACAACTATGCTAATGTACAGTATATTTTACAGACATCCATTTTTCTGAGGGCTCACAGGCCAGGCTAATTCTTAAGTGGATTTTTAGAGGCTGCTAGACTGGTAACTCCAAGGAAAATGAGAGGTATGGGGATCTCACATTCAAATCCAGTAGTTTAAAAATGGTCTCTTGGAGAATAAATAGATTTTGCCTATGGTAACTTGATTGATCTTAAATGTTAACAAAATGTTTTTGAGTCTGGCATAAAAAAGTGACTGGGCAAAAAAAGAATTTGAGTTAGCTTTTTATTGTAAGCTTTATTTACTTTGAAAAGAAAAGGGAAATAAATTAAATATGCTGAAAACTTAGTTCCTCCACCCCAGCAAGAGTGGGCAGCTGTGAAAGGGTAGCCCTCCAGGAGAACTTAGAGTATTGTACCTTTCCACTACATACGGTCCTGCTCCCCCAAAAGCCCCCAAATGCTCTCTAGGGGGCAAAGGAGCATTCTAATCCTGCTTTTTTGGGCATTCCTGGGTCCTTAGAGGGTGTTCTATCATTCTGAAGGAAAATTTTTTTTTGAAAAATTTTGCAAAATGTATTTTGATCTGGGCTCCAAACCAGGTGGAAACACGCTCCACATCCCCAGAAGTAATTTTGGAACATGGAGGGAGAGTTTTTTTCCCCAACTTCTTTTTTATTTTTGACCCCTGGGGAGTTCTGCAGGCCACAAAAATGGCCCTGGCAGGCTGCATGTGACCCATGGGCTGCATTTTACCCACAGGTGATGGAGTTTATATTCCTGAAATGTACCACTTGTGAATGCAAGTGTAAGTTTATATGACTGAATGCTCCTTGGTATAAAAAGCTCTTTGTATATTCCACAGAAAACTATATCCCAAATAAAAGAAAGATAACCTATGTCTTTTACCTTATATTCTGTGTGTGAATGTGTATGATTGAATTCTGCTCTCCCTTTAGATGGGCTTTCAGTGTTTCGCGATATACCACATACACATACAATCTGGTGGCTCAATCCGGCATCAGTCATACCTCCTCGTCAGTTATTTTGCCTCAGTTAAACCCAGTTTGAAAGTAAAGGACTCTTAAACTGAGCCTTCAGATTTTTTAAAAATGGCTCTTTTACTTGGAAAAATGTTTGTATGTGGTGGTCTCACAGATCCACCAGTTTTACAGTGCTGCTGAAAACAACTATCTTTACAGATGTGCAGTGAGGCCGTACCACAAGATAAAGTGAGGCAGCCACCTTGGGGGCTATTTTCTGAGGTCAGGGAGTGGTTGTGAACTGTCATAGGGTAGATTGTAAGTTCATCAGTCAGACATCTGTAGATCCTTAAGCTAGCCTGCCACTCTCAAATATAGTAGGGGCAGTTAGCATCAAAGAAACTTGGTTAACTGTCTGTGGAAGGAAGGGAAGTGGTGGCATCTTGGCCTTCACCTCTGGCAGTAAAAGATCTTGGGATGTGTCCATCTACATGGTAAACAGCTTTGCATGAAATGCTCACCAGACAGAGCAGTTTGGATTTTGAGTTGACATCACTATGTAGCTCCTTTTTGAGTACTTGAAATGGTTGGTTGTGCCTAGTTCTTTTAAGTTTTTTTTCTGAAAACATTGTTATGGACCTTTTACATCCAAGAAGTTTTATAGGATACTTCTTTGGGAGGATAGAAAGCTACATTTTAAACATATAGACCCAAATCCAGTAGTTTTATCCCACTAATACAAATGATATTGCACTTACAGATAGAGCTCTGTATCTGTATCATAGAGAACAACTTTTAGAGTTCTGGATTATTCAGAGAGCAGTTTAAAGTTGTGCAACCAGTTGTTCAGGTGGTTGTGCAAAGGGTCACACAACTAATTTCACAACTGTTGTACAATCACTAGCTGGCCTGACAACCATACAAATAAATATGGCACTGCTTGTATCACTGGCAAGATCAAACATGATTGGCTTACTGATTTCCTCTGCTAACAATGAACTGGATTTAGGCCATGCTTTTCATCTGAATTACTGGCCATCTCTGAAAGCTGTTTGCATATGACATATCAGAAGACCATACTGTTTCTCTGTTGCAAGTTGCCTGGAATCCCTATTTATTGAGACCCTCTTTTTAAACCTAGAGGGTCTGAAGAAAAGAGGGGGGATGTCTAAGTCTGTCCAGCTTCCCAGAAGGCTCACTTTACAGTCGGAGAAGCTTCTATGGGTTTGTTACAAATCATGGATCAACTGTCAATTTTGGCTGGCTTCGGGCAAACTTTGCAGGTGCAGTTTCCTCTTTTGTCCAATCATTTTGCAGAGACAACAACAGATGAGGCCTTTGATTCATCATTTCCTTCAAGAAAATTTAAAGATACTTCCACAGTGTGCTCCACAAACTGAAGCAACAAATGAAATGAAGTAGAAGAAAATGACATGGTCAAGGCCATGTCTTACTAACAGAGCAGACACTTTGCAGATAGATGCTTTGGCTGCAGGATTTTCCGTAAGCACTGCATGAACTAGACATCTCAACTTTTCATGTTTTATGCAGTTTCTTACACACTTTTTTTGTAAGTCTTTCTGTCTTCTGACATGATTCATTTTAGAGCTTTCTCCTCTGTGTATTTATGTCCTTTCTGTTTTCTCTCTTTGGTTGTCTTGCAATTTTGTTCATCTCCATTTGATCCACTTTATCCTCCAGCATTTTCAGGTGTAACTTCAGAAGGTACTAAAGGCCTTTCCCCCCCCCCCCAAGGTTAGCCCAGGATCTTCCTATCACCTTTCCCTAAGCATGGTGTCTCTGATACCAACTACAATTTAGTCTCTAATCATATACTCTGTCAGTTCTCTGTAATTGTAAACCTGAGTCAGCAGCTTGAGATGAGTCACAATTCCTACCCCCCTTCAACTATCACCTTTCAAAGTTATAACTTTCAAAATTCTTATTTCTTTCTAGAACGGAGTACTCATAAACCTTTTTTAATCACTGGACTGTAGTTTTTCTGTTTCTGAAAGCTGCAAATTGTTATATACAACTAAGACAGCCTATACTGCAATATTTAGAAAACTGGATACCTTCTGTAGAACTTCTTTCTCCTGTAGTGACATTAATCACTATCTTGAGGCTGAAGATTTTGTCTAAATTGCTTGCACAACTATATTACCGGACAGCTTCAGAGTTCTTTACGAGCTCTCAAGAGTTCCTTTTTCTTCTTTTATTCAAATCATCTCCTTAGTCACCACATTCTTGGTGCCATGGTTTGGTTCATGGTGTGAGAGATAGAATTCGCAAAATATCCAGTATGAAAAGCCTTACAGAGTTAAAAGAGTTTGTGTGAATAAGGAAAGGGATGAATAAATTGGGTCCACTATGCTACAAGTACACAGTTCTCTCCAAAACTGCAAGCAGATGTGTCAAGACATTTTTCCACCTGAAGTAGAAAATCCAAATAATGCCTTCTTAAGAAAGTATAATAAAGAATGAAGAGTTTCTTGCATTTTGAGAGTGTCCAGCTCCATATTTTTGATAATATATATGTGAAGCATTGTCCTGTATAGAAATTTCACCCTCCCCACAGCCAATACAGCCTGTAGATTTGGGGAGGTTCTAAGGACAGTTACCACCTACCTCCAGTTAGAATCCTCATTTCTGTGCCCATTGACTTTGTCCTTTCCTACTGAGCTAAACTGGCATCATTGCTTAGAAGTAGAGAGCAAGGTAACTCAATACTACTCCTTTTCTTTCCTCTTTTCACTGCTGCTGATCATGGAGAGACCAAGCAAGCAGGCATTGCCATCAAGGGGGAAAATGTAGACCTGAGAACAGTAGTACAGGCCTTGACAGGTGTCTAGCAATAATGACCCTATGCTGCCACTCTAGTCTCCAAAAATTCTCCTCTTGAACCCCTCCTTCAAGAAATCCCTTACTCATTTTGTCAGATTTCATGCACCACCTTGTTCAGAGTACCACAGACATTACTGTGGTGCCTGGGAGGCTCTCTTTGAAGTTGGCTTTCTGGCCCAAAGCTTTGAGTAACAGAGCCTAACTGTCATTTTCTCACAGCACCTCAAGGGAGCATCCTCACCACTCTTTGGTGCTTTTGAGTGTTGCAATAGAATTTTTATAGCAATAGCATTTATTTCTATACCGCTTATCAACTGAGTGTTATCTAAGCGGTTTACAATGTATTTTAGCTAATTGCCCCCAACAAGCTGGGTACTCATTTTACCGACCTGCGGAAGGATGGAAGGCTGAGTCAACCTTGGAGCCGGGCAGGATCGAACTCACAACCTTGTGGTTGCAGTACTAGCATTTAACCACTGCGCCACCAGGGCTCTGTTGCTGCTCAACAGAGTGGTAAAAATTCTTCAAACACACAAACACCCACACAAATGAGTAAATATACATTGTCATCTCATGTATAGTGTTAAGTGCACAAATTGATCTAGCTAATGTGACTGGATTGGCTTTAGGCAATTTGTCATCTTGAACAACTAAGTTTCAGTGTCTATTTTGGGACTGTCTTTCATTACGGACATCTTATGAAGTCTTGTTAGGTTCTTTGACTATCTGATTCCCAACATGCCAAAGATCCCACCCCCTGCCAAAAAGTCAGCCCAATACTTAAATATCTCTCTGAAAACAAGCATCCTTTAGGTGTCTTTGTACCTGACAACATGAAACAACGAACTGTTCCTGCTTTTATTTTGTTTGTTTATATCGCCAACCCTTTCTCGACCTTATTGTATAAAGTTTTTAAAAATAAAACATATGAAGTGTAGCAGAGTGTTTTGTTGCTTTTTCTTAAAACACCTGTTTATTTGCACTTTATAGTAAAGAAAAACAGTGTATGGATGTGTTTATATGTGTGGAGAGAGAAAGCAGAGCATGGTAGAGTTGTTTGGTCTCATCAGTCAGTTATGAAATGAAACAGATTTTGCAGGGCTCCTGGAAATCTGGTAAAGTAAGACTGCTTTTTTTGTGATGTGTTGGACTTTTTTTTTTTTTTGTTGGAAGGCTGCTCTGAGGGAAGAAACAGAATGAACAGAAGACTGCTTTCCCACCATGAGATTATTTGAACCAGAATGATTTTTTGTATAGTTAAACTTATGACATGGCACTACTTACCTCAGTGTTTGTTAATGTTTCTGTGATATGAAGATGAAAGGGTGAAAGCACTCTCTCTCCCCCAAACCTGTCTCCCCAAGTCACTGTGAATTTTCTAAGAGGATGGGGTACAAATATGTCAGGGGCAGTAATTCAGGAGTGTGGATATTGTTGGACTACAATTCTTATTAACCCCAATCATAGGGCATTTAAAAATGATTATGGGACTTGAAGTCTAATAATGGCTGAAATCTTGTTGGTTAATCCCTTCTAGAGTAGATTCATTGAAACGACTATTTAATGGGGGAGGGTTCAATACTCAAATCCCACTAATTTAATAGCTCTACTCAATTCAGGACTAACAGTAGGATTTAGGCAGAGCCACATGTATTCTACCCCTAACACAGCAAAGCATTGGTGCCTACCTGCCTATCATCTATATATCTATCACAGTTCATAAAAACTTTGACTCCTTTTGTCTTTAAGTGATGAAAACAGTTGATCACACTTTCAGGTTACTCAAGTCAGTGGATTTTCTGTAGAATCTGCAGATCCAGAGAGACTGTAGTCTGTATTTCCATTAGCATTCACCAAGTCTGTTTTGTTTGAAGAAGAGAATGCTGCAACCTTATGATGTCTTCATCAAAATGTATTTATTTTCAGATGTTCACATAGGAACAAAAGTTAAGGATGCCATAGACAGCACACATAATAGCCCAAGGCTGTCTCTTTTATTTTTTATGGAAGAAGTTGTCTTATTGTTGGTTATTGTAGATTATGTACGTATATATTATATAGCTTCAGTTGCAGGTATACATTAGCATGGGTGAGTTAGATAAATTGTATTCTGCCACTGTAACCTGAAATTGAGGACTAGGGTTGGAGTCTATGACTTATATTAAGAAAATGGTTCAATAGATTGATCTGAATTTGGTAGCACAGAAAAGAGTGGCTTGTGAATGGTCCATGCTGATTTTGTGGTAGAAAGGATAAGTAATGGCTTATTTATAAGAGTTTAAAATTTGATGAATAGCCTCAAGCAGCTTGACAGGCATGGTATTTTTTGCTCTCATAAACTTTATTGTGAGTTACTTCTACTATGGGCCCTCAGCATCTGCTAGGGTTTAGTTCCAGGACCTCCTATGGATACCAAAATTTGTGGATGTTCAAATCCCCATTATGTACAATGGTGTATTAAAATGACACCCCTGATATAAAATGGCAAAATCAGAGTTTGCTTTTTGGAATCCCCCCCCCTTTTTGGAATATTTTCAAGCTGTGGCTGGTTGAATCCATGGATATAGAATCTGTGGGTATTGAGCGCTGACTGTATTTTAAAAAATGTTAAAATGCATTTTGGTCCGTTTTATTCTATAGGACATCATCATGTTTGCTTTCTATGAGCAGTCTGTGTTGCTTTCCTAGTGTTCATGTGAGACAGACCAGGGCCCTTTCTGATTATGCTGTTATAGTACTTTGATACCACTTTAACTGCCACAGTGCCATAGTATAGAATCCTGGGGTTTTCAGCTTAGGGAGGGAGTACTCTTTTTAGCCAGAGTTCCCTAGTATTTCCTCAAAGTTCAAGCCTGTGAACTTCATAAGATACAGACAAGACAGATAAAGTGGAATCATAGTGTTATATCTGTGTAATGTGTAAGCTCTGTCAAGGGGAGAGGTTTAACAGAACAGTTATAGCTGGTTATTAGGGGCATGAGACAGAATATAGGGGAAGAAGAACAATCTTGGCCCTCAGAAAACACTGTGACAGGTTCACCTTGGTTCATAAATTGGAAACGACTTTAAGGCACATAAGAAAAAGAAGAGAACAGTCTATTCAGCCTCAGATCAAAATGCCTGAACTACCCTCTGTCCCATCAGACCACACAATATCTTGAAAATAAAGAGAAAATATTATACGTGAACACACTTATGCCATTGTTCTTAGATTTCTTATTCACCCCAGATATTTTGATCCTGTTGTTAGTTAAATGATAGTACAATAATACTGGCTCAGAAATGCACATAAGCATGCACACACATAGTTTTTCTATGCAAAGAGATAGAAAGACCCTTTCTTCCTCTCACACTGCAAATACCTTCCATCTTTTTCAAGTTCATATTGGATGCTAGAGGCACTTACTGGTTTGATACATCATTTCTGGCCTGCAGGGGGTGAAAGATAAGAGATGGTGCCTAGTCTATTCCATCAGTAAACCAAAGAAAGTGGATTTTAATCCATGAGTGATAAATAAATCAGCTATTCTTTAAACTTTTGCAGGTCTTCTCTTCACTACTTCCTCAAATTTCAGAATTCTTGACTTTTTTTTAGAGTAATGTTATGTTTTCTTAAGTAACAGTGACCCCACCCCCACCTTTCCTTCTTCTAACCCCTCAAAGTAAAAATACATATATAATAAAAAAAAAAATCAATAACTATACCTTCTGTAGCCTTTTAAGATGCTCAAACACTGCTGCTCAAGTTAGCTGTCTCACCTTTCCTAATGGTAGACTGGGCTTGCAACACAGCCAGTTTGAAAGAGCAAAACTTTCTCCCAGTTCTTTCATTTGACTTCTAGGTAATTCTAAGTATTCTTTGCATGTGATCAGCCACACAGGTTTGAAGGATCTTTTCTTTTCTTAATAAGAATATTAAACTAAGCTGAAATAAAATCAGAATTAATTTCAGTTCATCTCTGGGACTCACAGGAGCCTAGAACTTCAAATCAACACTGCATAGCTTGTTAAGAGTACAGCCATCAACTATGGTTAGTTCTGCAATGACAACTGCATCTAAGAATATATGATTTCAACCCACTCCCTGTTTTTTCAACCCACTCTTTGTTTTTTCCAAGTTTCTAAGGAAGGGCTTAACTCCATCTATGAACTTTTGCAATCTGATGTTCAGCCAGCACGTAATGAGGCAAGACTCTTATGAATAATAAATGGTTTATTAGTAAATGTTGATTAATGTCCCCTCTATAATTATTGTCCCTTTTGAACCCGCTGCAGCATACAATATCATAGCTGATAAAGTTTTATGGGTTTAAGTCATGAAACTGAAATTAGCTTCTTTATGCTCTTTATAAAAAAGAGATTAGTTTATTCAGATCAGTGCTCCTTTCTGATTCTCAGGTGCTTCTGGTTTTATAGCCTGCGGCTGGGTGACGAGGGTGAAGACCTTCACAGCATAACCAGTAGTAATTTGCATTAACGTACAGCTTTCCTCTTCAAAGTGCTTTGCAAATATTAATCAATACATTCATTAATTGTGTTTATCATGTATTTAAGACAATGGCCAAGAGAGTCACAAAGCTTTCAGTAGATTTAATTCTTTGGCATATTAGTGTGGGAAACAATTATATATATATAGCTTAAACAGTGCCATTTGCTATTCCCCTCTTGGTAAATGTATTTTTGGGTTTTTTTTTTTGGGGGGGGAGGGTAATTCTAATGGTTGTGTGTGCATTAGCTATGGCAGTACAAACAGAAGTATTTTGAAATGGAGAATACATGCTCTAGAACTCTGCCAGTGGTGGTTTTCTGGCTGCACCAGAGGCTATTACACTCTAGTTTCCTTATTCTCTTTTTCATAACCCAGCAGAGTCATGGAGGGAAATAAGGGATGAAACAGCAGAGGCATTCACTTCAGCTTTTCAAAAATGAGATGTCTTCTCACAGCACTCCTTGGTTTATATCTGCTTATCACTACTTTTTAAAAAAACTTTTTATTGGGATTTTCAATAATAAATATACTAGGGATGGGCCAACCAAGTCCTCGAATCCTTGAATCCTGGGTCAGGATTCAAGATTCCCGAATCTGAATCCTTGTGCCAAAATAGGCAAACCGAATCTTTTGAATCCACCAACTAAATAGATTGTTGGAGAACAGGATGCCTGAAAACCAGGGCGACCGGGATGCCTGAAAATCTGGGAGACCATACATACAAAGGAAGATAGTAAGTAGGTGAGGTTTTCCCTTGGAGTAATAATGGCCTTTGCTAACAATTTGAGAAATTACATCAGGGCTTGTATTCCAGAATATTTAAACTGAACATTTCATATTTAAGTTCAGTACTTGACTGGAAGATACAGGCTTGAGATTTCAAGGACAGCTGAAACATTCCTTTACATAGCTCCCTTGCAAACCTCTTTCAGACACAATTCTGGGGTTTGCAGTTTTACAAGCCTTCTCTGCCAAAGTGTACTGGTGCATCATCAAACTACAAACTCCACGATGCCAGAAGGAGCTATGCAAAGAAGAGCCAGTTTTGACCTGGATTATCTCTGTACTGTAGCATGTGGCCCTATTTACACAGGCAGGAAAATGTGAGATTAATCCACATTTTCCTGCCTGTGTACAAAGGGCCTTCATGTCATTTTCAATCTGGGGAGATCCTGAGGCAAAACTATGACAATTGTCTTGGCCAGATTTCTTCAGAGGGAGGTTTGCCTTTGCCTAGGCTTTTGCTAATGCTGAGAGAGTGTGTCTTGCCCAAGATTATCCTTCTTTCCCTTGCTTTTTAAACTCTTTTTAAAAAAAGGATTCAAAAGATTCGAGATTTGTGAGTTTCGTGGATTCCCAGAACCTTCCAGGGATTTGGATCGGGATTCGGAAAATTCTGGATTCATCCCATTCCTAAAATATACATAACGTCAAGCAATCCATAGCGACAATTCTCACCCTGTTCCTTTCATTCAATTTTTTATATGTTGCTTATCTGAAGATAAAGACTTTCACATATTAATGTATCCCACCCCATTGAAAATATTCCCCGTCTTAGAGATGTGAATTATGAAATTACTTAGAAGTGGTTGAGGTGTAACTCCCAGCCTTCTGGTCCATTGGCTTTGCTGGAGAGGACTTCTGGGAATTGCAGTCCAACCACATCTGAAGGATCATACAGTTCTTGTCTCTATTCTTACAGAGAAAGCTAGCACAAGTGAGAGAAAGTGTTAATCAGATTTATCAGATTCTTCTTTTTAAGTACTAATTTATGACATTCTGGAAACTAGATAATGGAAGCTATGATTTGGTGGTGAGAGGAGGAATGGGTGGTTTCTACTACTCGGATTATACACACACACACACACACACACACATATATTAAAAAGGATATACAGCAGTTGCCTAGGCAACATGCTGTCTTCCCCACTGTAGTTTTACAGTAAAGAAATGGCAATGGAAAAATGCAGATTTCCTGATCTGGAGGTGAAGACATGAAAAAAAAAAATTACTCCACTTTCATAGCTTGGCAATGGGACCACAAAAACAGAGGCAGTGTTTTCACCCAATCTAGAGTTGAAGTCACACTGTGCTATAGAATGTCTGTCTTTCCTTATTGAATTAATAGATATTAACTGAATGCCAGAGTTCCTGAAGAGAAGTGGCCTGACAGGCTTTCCTGGAGAGAACACATGGCCACAGAGATACCCCTATTGCATTACTTAAAACTCTCTCTAATGTTATATGAGATGTCTCCATGAATGCTATCTTGATGTCCTTCGACAAATACAAGGAGGGTGAGAGAGCTGGCCAATGGGGTAGGGATGGAGAAAGCTAGCTTGCTTATCATTCTTACCCACTTCACCTAAACTTGGAAGTATATGTGATACTTCTGAGCAGGATTTCATTCAGGGCCCCAAAAGATAAATATAAGTAGAGATGTCTTCTCTTTGCTTTATTGTAGACCAAGAATGGGAACTGTGTAGTTTGTTGGCGAAATGAAACTTTTTGGGAGAGGGTCTGGTGTGGCCCTTGGGACCCCCATCCCCCCAAGGCTATTGACATCCTCATTCTTTTCATCCAAAAAAGTTCTTGTTAATGCATTTACAGTATTAAAAAATACCCTTATGGGGCTATTGTATGGTGTTCCTGGGGGCTCTCCACCCTGAAACTGCCTCCTTGAAACAGCTGAGCGGCCACCTGAAGTGATGCAGCATCACTTCCAGTTGTCAGAATGGTGGCCATGATGGCACAGCTGTAACCCTCTGGAGCTCTGGTGGAGCCAAAAGAAAACAAAACAAACAAAGAAAACCCAAATACTCCTCCTCCCGGTTGTGCACTATGTCTCTCCAGGCTCTGGAAACTGCCTACCACTGCAGCAGACTAAGCACAGAGGCCCCAAACAGGATTGGAAGAGCAGTGCATGGATGGGTAGGAGGATCTTTGCACCTGTGCTTTATATTGCAAAACACTGATTTGTTTTTACAGCACTAGCTGACTTCTGGAGGTCCAAAAGAGAAAGCTCACAGCAACACCACTGAAAAGAGGAGAATGGGAATTAGAAAGCTAATGTGGCCTGTTAGTATAGAAGGACTTTTTTTAAACTGCTGTGCTTGACAGGAAGATGGCTGCTCCTTATCTGCTGACTTTGCACTGCCAATGAGCAAATGATGCACCACAAAATGAAACTATTCAAGTATACCATAGTAATTTTGTTACCTCTTGCCTCATCTCCTGCTCAAGGTTGCCAGTTTGTTTAAAACCTGAACATCTTGGCTAGGGCTGTTAGAAGCCTTCAAGCTTTGCTGAGGGCCTAATTTACCTTGCACCATCATCATTAGGGAGGTGTCATTTCCACTATGATTGTCAAACTCTAGTTTGGATATACAGAGAAATAACTACATGCAAAGCAGCAATTTCACATGAAGTTCTTCCCTTTGTTGGATTTGTGATATTCATGTAACATCCATTATGAATATCAATTTGTAATATTTGTAATACCCATTTGTAATGTTTAATCAATGAAAGCCTTCCATTGTCTACACCAGAAACACTGGAACTGGAGATAAATTAGTTGGGATGGGTTTTTTTAAGGGCCACATTCCAGTAGTGAGAGTGATCTAAGGGCACAGTGCAGTGTCAAAATGAAGTAGATGAGGCCCAGTGCAACTCTTGCTAATTTGCCTGAATGTAACAACGTTCAGGCATGCGGAACATCCCAACCTACAAAGTAGAACTCCTGTTCCATGCAGAAACCAAACCAGAGCTCCACTTCCATGTAAAACCTTCCTGGTCTGCAAATCAAAGTTCCTGTTCTATGCAAAGCTTTCATAATTATCCTAAGAAACAAAAGATAAGTGGTGTGATGTTTCTTAAAGTTAATTGTAGTTCTACTCCAGCTGTATGGTATTTAAGGAGCAGAAGCTTCTGTGTTTGTTTGATCTTGCCTGAATCCTTAGTTGGAACCTGTGAAGGAAATAAACCTTATCTTATCTCTTCTGGATCTTCAGTGGCATGTGAGTTTATTACATGGTGTCAGAAGTTGGGAGTTTGCTTGTTCTAACATTTTATTGAAGATATGGACTCCTTCAGACTTCTACCTCCTCTTGTTATGCAAGGTAATTTGGCTGAGAATTGGAGGCATTGGGAACAAGCTTTCCAATTATACTTTACTGCAGCAGGACTTGAAAATGTTGCAAAGAAATGCCAAATAGCTATTTTGTTACATTGTTTAGGGGAAGAAGGAATTTCTTTATATAATACTTTTGCTTTCCCTGAGGAAGGTCCAAAAGATGTTTCGGAGGTTTTAACAAAATTTAGAAGCTAGTTTCTACCTCATAAAAACATTGTTTTTGAAAGAATTTGTTTTTGGAACTATGTGCAGAGTCAAGGAGTCACCATTGACCAATTTGTTGCTGAGCGTAAAATGAAAGCTGCTGGTTGTGAATTTGGAACTGCAATGAATGACATGCTGAGAGATAAATCGTGTTTAGCATGAAGGAAGAGACACTGAAAGAAAGGTTTTTGAAGGAACCTGACCTTACTTTAGAGAAAGCTGTGGAAGTATGTTGTGTTGATGAGATAACAAGAACAACTCAGCTGTGGACTGTGGCAACTGCAAACAAGGAGTTTGCAAGAGGCTCATAAAGATAACACAGAAATTTCTGTTCAAGCTCTTGGAGCTGAAAAGATACAACAGCAGCACAGACACAAGTGGAACAACGACAAGTGTCATTTTTGTGGTACAGTTCACAAACCTTGAAGATGCCCAGCATTTGGAAAGATTTGTAATAAATGTGGAAAGAAAAATCATTATGCCAGACTATGTAATGTAACATGGTTAAATTCTGAAAGTGTATGATATAGACAACAGATTCATGAGCAGTCTGGTAATAGGAAAGTTGGATCAGGAGATGAATGGTGCAGCTGTAAGTAAAAGTGCTGGATGGTATGCTGACTTCATCATACAAAGATGTTCAGTTAAGTTTAAGTTAGATACGGGAGCTGAATTCACTGTGTTTTGCAAGATACCAGGCAAGAAGGTGCCAAGTAAGAGTGATGTAATTCTTGTGGCTTATGGTGGCATAAGAATACAACCATTGGGATTTTGTATTTGAATGTTACACTCTAAAGGGAATGGTTAAATTATTGTTTTATGTAACAGATTGTTCAGTAATTCCATTACTAGGTAGACCAGCATGTGAGGTGTTGGATTCAGTACATTGGGTTGACAATATTCATATGGTTGAATCTAACTAAGGAGAAACTTAGGCCTGGCATGTCAAATGATGTTGAGACAGTTATTGGAAATTGTTCTGTTTATGCTCGTTTTGCTCCAAGTGATCAAAAGGAGCTGCTTAAACCACATGAGATTCCTGAAATACTATGGGAGAACGTGGGTGTAGATATTTTTGAATATGGTAACTCTCCTTTTCTTTTGGTGGTTGATTATTTTTCAAAATATCCAGAAGTATTAAGTTTACCTAATAAGATTGCAAGAACTGTGATTAGTAGGCTGAAATCAATGTTTGCTTGCCATGGAATAGCTAGGACAGTTGTGAGTGATAATATACCTTTTGCTAGTCAGGAATTTCAAATATTTGCCAAAGAGTGGGGGTTTGAGCAATGTTTCAGTACTCCAGGATATGTACGGGATGGTAGAACAAGCAACTCAGTTTATAAAACAGCTTATAAAGAAGGCAGGAGATGCATGTGTAGATCTGAATTCGGCATTGTTAGAATATCAAAATACACCAATTATAGGGATGCCATATTCACCTGCACAAATGTTAATGAGCAGGATGTTATGAAGTAAGCTTCCAATAACTGTCAATTTATTACATCCCAAGATTGCAACTAAAGTATATCAGGACCTTCAGAGAAACCAGAACAGGCAAATTGTTGAGCTCTTTGATGATCCCTTGAGTAATGTAGGGGAGGCCAAGGAGGAACAGGATTGATCCTGTGAGACATGTATATCATCACCGTTAAGATAGGCATCCAGTGTATGTAACATCTTGAGGCAGCCCTGTGTTTCTGCTAGAAAGATATATTCCTTGAGGAAGGATGTTGGCAAAGACTGTTCTTAGCACTGTGCCAAATATTGGTGACCTATGGCTCCTTGTTGATAGTTTCAATTATTTGTAATGTTTTTAAATAATTCTGTATTGAAATTGATATGTATGAGAAATATATTATTTTATACTATTTTGAAATGAGATTTAATATGTATACTATGTTGAAATGTGTTATTATATGAGATGTATATTGATTTGTAGTTTTCTTTGTTTTATGCAAGAGAGATGTGGTGTGATGTCTCTTTAAGTTAATTGTAGTTCTACTCCAGCTGTATGGTATTTAAGGAGCAGAAGCTTCTGTGTTTGTTTGACTTTGTACTGAATCCTTGGCTGGAGTCTGTGAAGGAAATAAAGTTTATCTTATCTCTTCTGGACTTTCAGTGGCATGTGAGTTTTTCCCTGCAACAGCAGACGTTACGGTATGCTCTGCAGAAATGTGTGAATTCTTCTAAAGATCAGACCCATAATTATTGTGTGCAACAGGAGCATACATGATGCCCTGCGCTGGCAGCAAACTGTGGATTGTAAGCTATTTGGGGCAGTGAACACTCTTTCTTTTTTAAACTTATGTTAGTTATTTGTCACGTATTTTATTAAGAAATTCATAAGTCCTCAACATTTGAGCTAAGTCATATAGATAGTGTAGGGTCTCCCACAGAGGCTAGTTATGCTGAACAGGACTCCCTCAGCATATATCTTCAGTTTTCTGAAAGAAGACTTTCTGTAGCAAAACATGTCTCTAGAGTTCGCTTGTTCTTTCACACTGTATATATATGATGACAAGATCAAGGTCGGAGCACAGCTCCTGTGTGGATGGTATCATTTTATAGTTAGCCACCTAGAGTCAGATGTTTCTTGTTCTAGATGATTTGAAGGAGTGACTAAATATTTTCATCTAGCTTCATCTCTGGTCTTGTACATTTCCATAACAGTTCAGATACCAAAAAGTATACACTTGTTTGCATGAATATTTGACTCCAATAGGCATGAATTAAGTGAGGTTGTAATACTGTCCTTGGAGAACCATTTATTCAAGAATTAAATTTGGGTTTTCAAATCTGAAGATGACATAACTGTGCCCTGTGACTTTTATTTACTCCTTTGTTTTCTCCTGCCATGCTGACAACAGTTTAACTTTAGGGGTTGACAAATCCTGAAAAACCTTACCAAACATAACATTACAATTAAAAAAACCCCCATAGTTGTAAATCATAACCTAAAATGAACTTCTTAGGCCATTTCCGCATAGTGTCACTAAAACGTTGTAGCTACTGGTTGTATTTGTTTCAGGGGCCGTGGTTCCGCATGACCTTATAGTGATTCAGTAGCTGTCTCATCAACAAGCGGTAGCTAGGATGCATTATTTGAACTACAGAAAAAATCAGTTTTGCACTGCCCCATCTGCATATATCCTGTATGCTGCCTCAATGTGGAAACATTAACTGCTCTGTACTGCACGTTAAGAAAATGGAGGCACTGACAAGAGACCAATCAGGGCCAGTGGAGTGGGGCAAAGTGTGGAAGAGACACTCTGCTTCAATTCACATTAATGCTGAGAGGTGAGGAATATGGGGTAGCTACTGCATTTCAAGAGAATCTGCCTTAACTATGGAAAAGATCTGTTTATGGCATTTCGTGCAGAAAGGACCTTAGTCCATGTGTTTGTGCAATATTGGAAAACCTTAATGGATATATCTGTATAGAGCGCTCTCTTTCTCTCTCTCTCTCTCTCTCTCACACACACACACACACTCACACATCTGTCTCTGGTTAAGGTTCTCCAGAACAGCACATGTATGCACGCACGTCCACACACACGCTCATTTACTCAAGTTACTTAAGAATAAATAGGTAACTGATATTTTTGATAAGCATATTTCCAGTAGAAAGGAGTTGTGAGTCAAAGAATTTTATCACAGTGAAATTAAGTAGAAATCCCTTTAGACGAAAACAAATTAAAAGGTTGAATTTATGCAAAACAATTTTACAGTTTGTTATGTTTATAGTCCCCACAAGTCAAAGATAGTATGTTTATTTTGATAAATTAAATAATACATGTGAGAGTGAAGCCATTGAGCACTTCCTTTAGTTCATGGAATAGAATCTCTCTTTATTGGCTGTGCTTAGACAAGGCTATGGATTATCATGATGGGAATGAGACTTGCTACCCTTCCCTTCTCTCCTACTAAGAGAAATTTTTGAAGCTTTCACTGTTATTTTGGGATTAACTGCATTTTACTGTTCTATCCAGATCTAAATTATAGATAATCTTAATCATGATTTGTTGAAACAAGGCAGTATCATAACCTATGATTTGGAGTTGGCTTCTTCCAGACATTGCACAGTTAATATTATCAGACAGCTGAGACAAAATGACAAGCTATGGCAAATCAAAAAGGTTAGCAAAAAAACTCCTTGTGGTTATGCTGGAGAGCCCAAGCATGAGGTATGTCTAGGATCAGTCCCATTACACACAAAGAAACATGATCTGTATGGATGTCAGAATGCAGCCATTGTATTGGTCTTTTCCTTCTTAAGGCATAAAGGAACTTAGCACTTAAAACAACATATATAACCAAGCATCAATCTAATATGGGTCACTATGGCTGGAATGCCGCTGGTGTTTCTAACTTTTTGGGACTTGCTGAGTATTCAGTATCTTTTTGTGTAATGTCCCTTCGACCCTTCTGGTATGTGGCTTCCTTGTGGTGGATTGTGACCCTACAGCCATTTAGTGGCTGGGGGACAGTGGGAGAGCAGAAGTCCCCGGGCAGCATTTAGCTGTAGCTCTCAAACTAGGAAAAAAGAACAGTTGTTGTCCCCCTAGATTGCCAGTGTATACCAGCATATCACTAGAGAACAACAAGAGCACTTCTCATCTTCTCCTGGCCATCAGATGACTCACTGGAGATCCAGAAGAATGATGTATGTTTTCTTCTCTTGGGTGTGAAATTGCAGACAGACGCTGTGTTACCACAGTCGCTAGCCCAGATTTGTGGGATATTAGATATCACTTTGATATCAATAATTTGGACTTCTCTACCTATTCCTCTTCATGTGCTGCGAGGTCCCTGAGACAAGCTTGCAGACAGGCACGGCCGCTAATCGCTGTAATATTCCACACAAATACAGGCAGGCCAGAAATAGCCGTCCCGCCGCTTCAGGAGACCTCAAGGCAAGTACCCTATTATGTATGCACGCTACTTACAAAGAACTCCCTGTCCCGAGCAGGCAGCTTGATTAGGCAAATACTCATCTGTCAAGCACTTTGCATTTGCATATTGGCTACTCTATTGATAATTCAGACTTAACTCAATCATGCTAAATTCTGACCTTTCGGAGACTTTGTCTCCAGCCCAAAACTCATTGTTTTCTCCAAGTACGAACTAGCCTATGGACACATTTTCCCCTATAAGAATGCCTGACTTTGAGAGCTTCTTCAGATCGCTCCTGACTTCCATCCCGCCTTGCTGCTGCTTTGCTTGGCAAGCCTTCCCCTCAGTCCCACGTGCTGAGAATTTCATCTCTACGAACTTTTGCTGTAAACTACCCGGGCTTCAGAACAGGTGTAGTATTACCCAAACCAACAACTCCTCTAAAAATCCCTCTATCCCACTCCAACCTTTATTTATCTAGTTATCTAAGTGAGTGTGCTGCATACACTGTTTGATTGTATTTTAATAAAGACCACAATTATTATTTCACTTCTGTTTGCTCCTTGACTCGGCCTGACCCTGTAGACATTGGGTAAAAGATCGTGTTCTGTTGCCCTGCCTCTCGTATTGCTAGCTTGTGCTCTTTGACTAATTTTCCCAACTTGTATAATTTGGAGTGCACTTAGGTGTCCCTCACGGGACCCCCAGAAATCAGGGTAACAGCTGCCTTGGTATCCTTGCTGATTAAATGATCATGGACTCACGGTTTATGCAACCTTTGAGAAAGTGCAGCTGCTTGTGCAACTATTTTTATGCTAGCGTAGTGACCCAACAGTTATCCCAGACTCAACATTTAGTTGATCAATGAATAAACAAATCCATTGGTAGTTTCTGAGGACTGATAACAGGAAGAAATTCAGTGTGTACAGTGTTACCTGGCATGGAGATGTAGCAACAGGAGGAAAAAAATGTCTCTCTGATTTTGAATTTATAAATCATAACAAGTATAGACATTGCTTCTTCCTTACAGAGCAGCAGGTAAAATGTAGGTGTAATGTGTAAATTAGAACAGGTATAGTCATTGCTTGTTCCTTAGAGAAAACAAAACAAAACAACAGACAAACCATGTCTCAGCACAAATGAAAGCAACAAACAGGACTGGGCACTAGAGCAGACATATCATTTTGCAGAAATAAATTAGTATTCACAGCATGAATCTCAACCAGGATCTGACCCATAGAGAATATAGTATACTTTGTACCATATCCTTTGCTAGCCTTTGACCTGAAGAAAAATTTTCTGTGAGACATTCTGTGTTCAATAGGACACACAAGGACCTTCAGAAATAAACAAACATTGAAACTTCCAGAAGCACGCACAGTACCATTCCCAGGTATTAAAACACAATGTAATTTTCAATTTTGTTCACGTCTTGCTTCTGTTTGACAATCTCATCTGCTCAGTTTGTTGCCAAAGGCTAATGCTCTTCTCCTCACTGACAGTTTCCATCACTCTCAGAGACTGTTGGAAAGAAGGGAAGAAAAATATTTTGTTCTCCTCTGTGGTGGTTTTGCTCTTGGTGAAAATAAAAAGGGAGGGGCATGGGAGTGCCATCAATTTTAAGAGTGTACTGAGCTAAGAATCTGCTGGAAACATGGCACAAAGCCTTTCCAGGATGCTGTTTGTCCACTGGACAAGGTCTTCAATAGTTGGGAAGATTTCCCAGTTGTGAGACATGCTTTTACAAAAGCCTGAAATTAACACAGACAACAGATATATACATGGGTATCTCTATGGTTCTTGGATTTACTGTTTGGTTCAAGTGCTATGACTGATGAAGCAAAATGTTAAAATGATTAGAATTGTTCTGATGTTAATAAGAATCTCTTGGTGAAATGATCTGTTTTACTGATAGGCTTTCTCGGGTCTATTGACAGAGGGTGAATCGGACTAGACCCTTCCAAAATTTCATGATGCTGTATACATCTGGAGAGATGTTTTGTGCATAGTATCATTTCAAGAAGAAACTTAAGTTAGTGGAGAGAGATAAGGAACAGAAATGAGGCACTTTGCCATACTACGAAATTTATTTTATTTTTGAAGCAGAAGCTCCCTTTCCTTGAAACAATTGGTTAATTTTCTGGGCCCATCACTGAAAAGTGGGACAAAATGTATTGTCTCCTCTTTTATTCAGTGGTTGAAACAGCCAGCCAATCAAACTTATGATACTGGTGTTTACCTATAAAAACTGTCATGCTGTGAATCTCACAGATCTAAGATAGCACCTTTCCTTTCATTGAGCTTAGATCTTAACTGTATGGAAAGAATAAGGTCTGAATAGGGCTTCTATGATAATAAAATGTGTCTCATTGACTATAGCTTCAGTGTGTGTCAAACTATAATATACCAGTGACTTTTTGTCCCACTTTTGAGCTGTAATTGTTGGACACAATAGATACAGTGAAAAATTGGGGACATTGAGCAGAGATAATCAGAAGGCAAGGGTGAATTGGCTTCTTAATGTTTCCGTATGGTTTCATATAGATCAACAGCTGATGCTTAGTGTGTTTACACAAATGTAAACTTGTAAATATTTAATTGTCTTTGTAATGGTTTAATCAGCCAGATTCTTTGAGAATTTCCTTGATCCCAAAGCAGTAGTCATTCTGAGCTACAATGAGCAGCTTGTTATAGACTTGCTGTCTCCTCAAGTAAAGAGAGAGAGAGAGAGAGATGAAAAAAAACTCTCATGACAAAATGGGTAATAGAAAGAATAATGGCGATTCCCAATGAATAACTTTTGAACTATGGGCACAAATCAGCTATCCTGCTGTTATCGTTGCCTAGACTGGCTCAGAATGAATTATTAGCTATTCCTGCTATTAGACATCACTGTTTTGTCCAAAACTGTATTTTCAAGTCCCCCTTCCCACTGTCACTGAAATGTGCAAGATCCCAATGTAGACAGGATGGGGTTAATTCTGTTTCAGAAAAGAATGGAATGTATATTCTGTTATATAGAAGAAGATGGGCCATATGATAAAATTAGAAAGCGTGGGCTAGAAGCATAGAAAGGAAATTGTTTACATAATATTGTCCATAGCCCAGAGTTCAACTAAGAAGCAGGATGTTCTCACAGAAGTGACATGAAAACCACATTGTAGTCACTTGCTTTCTTCAATCTTTCTCTAAGACATGGAGGACTGGTTATGTCTACCACAGGAATACTGCTGAAAATGGCTTCTCTATGATGACTCATGGTAACATCTTTGAATACTTCCCATATAGTGTTATCATGTGAGTTTCTATAGAGTATACTGGACTTTGGGCTTCCTTAGATCTATTCCAGAGTACTTAAAGAAGCAAGTCAAGAAATATTGCAGCAGGTACTCTACATGTTTTGGCTGTGCAAGTTGAATTCAGATTTAGTTATGTGCTGCTGCCCTGAATGAAGGTGGCTTCCTCCATTGCACTTTCAGACCCTTGCAAATGGGCTGTGGAGCAGAATGAGTCCTTGGTATTCAGTCAGAGACACGTCTTGTAAGCAGAGCCACATGTCTGGAAGATTTGTCTATTTAGTAGGGTTCTATGTGACTCAATATAGCATCTTCAGGTAGTCTTAGGGCTTGCCAGTGCTGGAGAAGTGGACAAGGAAGGATGCTGCCAATTTCCACCATGCCTATATCTGAATCTGTTCCAACCCTTAATAATTTTGGTACTGCACAGAAACTTTCTTACTCAATTCCTGACTCCCCAAAGAATGACATCCAAGGCTCACAACAGCAGCTAAGTCTTCAAAGTATAACTGAACTAAAAAGCTGCATTGTTTCTGGTGAGTTATGTGTAGAATCTCTGAGAACTTCTGAACATATTTAAACTCTGTATACTGTTCCTGAAATTCTTCTTATGTCTTACCCAAAGAGGTTCTAGGGATGTATGAGATATTTGATCCCTTTTGTGATTTTAGCTGATCTGTACATCTGTACTGAACATGAACGTGTATTTAATATATGCTTGAAAATCCATATACTTAATTGATACATTTTACCAAAGAGAAAGTCATGTTCAGCAAGATGTGCAGATCTGGAACACATGCAAAGATACTGTGAATATTTCTAATGTACAAACTTTGCTTTAGTTCACAGGTGGGACCCATGCAACCTTCCAGAACTTTTTGGATTGGAACTCCTAGTTTTCGTTACCCTTGGTTGTGTTAGCTAGAACTGCTGAAACGTCCAGTCCAACAACGTTTAGATGACCCCCCTCTAGTCAATGTAAGCTTAACACATCTATTTGAAACATATGTCCCCAAAATAATCTTATTTTCCCCCCTGGGAAAAAAAATTACATGGAGCTGACATGGAACAGACTTGGGGATAGTGAAGGAGGAAGTATGCAGAAATGGAGTCAATAAATGATCACATCCCCTGTCCAAACCTAATTCAAGTTCACTTGAAATATCAGTTGGACTTATTGTCACAATTTTCTATGGAAGGTCTAATAATATACTACCAACATTTATTTACTGAGTGAAGGAACATTTTACTTGACTACTTAGTTGTGTATCAGATATGTAGACAACTGAAACCACACTTAATGTTTATTTCTGAAATGACCACAACTCTGTTGATTATTGCATTGATGACATCTATTTTTCATATGCCTTTGGGTTTCAGTATTGCAATGATCACATAAGAATAGGCTTATGCTAGAAGTCACTGAAAATGTTTGTGAATAAGAATTCTCCACCCTTGTTTCATTGAATGATCATCATAATGAGCCACTTACTGTTGCACTTGCAGTTAAGTCAGCGTCATCTAGCTGAAAGAATCACAACATTCCCTATTACCTTCTTATTAACCCTCAAGAAACAAGGATTTTGAAAGGTTAACAGTGTACATGCTAGCAAGGCAAGGGTAGAAAGAGATACAGATCAGCTGATAACATTTTACTGATGGGGTTGTAAGAGGGTTGTAGGATAAGATGCCATATTATAGGACAGCCTTTCCCAACCTGAAAGTGTCCAGAAATTTTGGACTCCTACTATCTCCAGGAAGCAACTGGTTTGTAATCCATCTGGAAAAAAAAATCCAGGCAAAAAATCTGGGAAGCTTTAAAATGAACTGAAAAGAACTCTTTTGAATGAGCCAATAATAAAATGTTCCCTAGAACAGTGTTTCCTAGACCATTTGACATAGGGGACTAGATTTTTTTTCTAATGTGCCAGACATTAGTACTGTATTTGTACACATTGTCTAAAGTATTTTTTTTATCTCTCTTGGAAACTCTCCAGGAGTCGGCAGCTGACAGCTCATAAACTGGCACAGGTCCATGGACTACCATTTTGAATAGTACTGCCCTAGGGAACAATAGTGATAACCGCGATGTTATACTTTCTAAATCTAACTAACATTTTAAACAAAGAGGCAACCAACAAAAACAATTCAATAATTCCAATTATTAGAGTTAGTGGCAAACAATTCCACCTCCCAATTTCCAGTGTTTAACATTATTGAATAAATTTTCAAACCTGAGGCTCCAAGCTCTGAAACAAAGCATGTATGTTAGCCAAAAGATTTGCTTTAAGGGTAAGGCATTTTATGACTGCACACTTATAGTATAATAATAATTGTGATAAAGCATTCCTTACAAGCTCCACATTTCTTTGCTTCCAAGAGATTAATGGCTTCAGGATCTACAAACAACTGAATTTCCTGGAACCCAGTCAGGCCCAGAAGAAAGCACTGATATATTTGTGCTTTACTTTTTCACACTGGAAAATAAAAACATTTCAAATATTTCCTTGTGAAGTCAATGACCTACCAAGGCTGGCTATCATTCCTTCAGAGGAAAGACTACAAAAGAGCCATTTTAATTTCTTTTAGTGGTGTTTCCAAAATTAGCAACTATCTGATTTGGAATTCTTCCCCAGCTTAGAATGAGAAATAAAACTGTACTTGTGTACCTATGACTCTGAACTTGCAGCAGACTGAATACTCTATGATACCTGTTTTGTGGATATACAAAAGTGCTTTCACAGCACTCTCACTGAAAGCTGTGGCCTCAGCTTATCAGGAAGGCTGTATTACAAGCTTGTGGGATGATGTGAGATAGAAGGGAGCAGCCATTTTCCACTGTTGTGAATGGAGGCCCATGAAATATGCTTGTGTGGGATTTAGGGTGAAGCAGCCATTCAGGTGTCAAGACAGTGCATGGCAAGCCCTGACCCTTCTCCCAGGTGGAAGTATTGTAGTAGGCCTCACTCAAGTTCACCTGGGTAGGATATTTGTCACTTCCTCACTGCTCTGCAGGCAGTTTGTCTTCAGCTGCCTTCGCTTTCACTCACCCAGATTTTGCATAGTTTGTAGTATGGGTAGAGGACGTATTGTCTTCTATTTTGATTTTGTCATAACCTGAATGGTATGGCATGTGGAGGAATCTAGATTTTTTTTTGGAGGGGGAGCAGGGCTGGCATGCCTTGTTGGCTCCACTTCTTGTGGGGTCCCTTTGGAGAGTAGGCAGTGAGACTCAGATCCAGCTTGGGGATTTTGGCCACAGCTCACCACCAAGTGGCAGGAAACCACACAGTGATGGTGCACCAAAACGTATTCCGTGACTATCACTCTAGGATTTCTCTCTGGCAATTGGGCTGGTGGAAGGTATTTTTGGATAGGAGGTGGATAGTCTGATCATTGTATCATGGTTTCATGCAAGGCCAACACAGCTGTTCTGAATAAAGTTGTGGCCCCTAAAATATCTGTGTGCTTGTGTCCAGGCTCATCCTGACCCATGACAGCTATTGCACTTGATTCTTGAGTCATAGAATCATAGAGTGTAAGAGACTACAGGGGCCATCCAGTCCAATACCCTGTCATACAGGAACCCACCATCAAAGCGCTCTCAACAGATGGCCATCCAGCCTCTGCTTAAAAACCTCCAAAGAAGGAGATTCCACCACACTCCGAGGCAACATATTCCACTGCTTTGTGTGATTCCTGTCAAGCTACATGAACCATAAAGAATTTCTTTGCTGCTAAGCCTTGCTTTAATTCTTGCTGGTTGGTGTTAACTCTGTGATCACACTACCTGACCAAACAGCCTTCAGTTTGATAAATATGTGCGCTATCTGCCAGTTATTATTTCTATCAAGCATTTCATGTGGTTGTCCACTCTGCCCCCAATGTATGGATTTGATATGTTCTTGTTCCTGGGTGAATTTGACTTGGGAGGGTTTGGGGGATTTCTTCTGTATGGTGGCTCCTGAGTGTGTGTATCAAGTCACCTGTGACTTGTGGTGACCCCATGAATTTCATAGGGTTTTCTTAGGCAAAGAATACTCAGAAGTGGTTTTGCCAGTTTCTTCCTCTGAAATATAGCCTACAGCACCTGAGTACAGTATCTTAAACTCAGATTTCATTATCATGATATCACCATGTATAGTCCAATATTATGAGCTGGGACTGATATCTTGGAGAATTCAAAAACTTGTATACTTTGTGAGTTAGGGGTTAATCCCAATTAAGGTATCACCCACCTGTGGATTTTGTATTTTGTTTTATGCCTGTGGATCAACACTACTTTTTTCCCATGAGTAAAATATTTCATAGTCCTTATTCTTCTTTTTATAGATGACAGACACAGCTGGTAAGTTAACTTTGCTAGTCTGCTACTGAGAAGTGCTGAAGGCATTAAAAGAAACCTTCCGAGAAGTTAATTCCTTCTTCAGACAAACTTATCAATTTTAGACAGGTAATCCTCAAGACCAGGGATATGTTTAAGAAGATTGTACCAGGGGATATCTTTACAGTCTTACAAGATGCAAAGTCTTCCTGTAAAGATACATCTGTAATGCATAATTTAAATTCCTTCTTAGCAAGAAAATGGGCCTCACTGGGAAGACTGAATTTCTGAAGCAGACATGAAATAGTTTGGTACCAAGATCTTCCCCTTTTGAACTGAAGATCTGTTGCTCCGGGTATCTTAGTTTTGTTAGATGAGGATCAGGGAAAACCTTGAATTTTAACCATAATTGAATATCTGCCAGCTAATTTTCATAGCCTGGGGCTCAGACCTTTATTACCAGCCACAAATTCTGTGATGGGGTCTCCAGGATTGTTCCTAAGATTCTATTCTTGGTGCAATTTAACTCATCTGCAATTTGGAACTTTTTCTGTAATTTGTACAGCCTTAGTAACAGGCTTTTCCAGAGCATGAAATGGCAAACAGTAGGCTCAGATCAAAATATGAAGGTATTTGTTATTATATTTTGTCCTCAGTTCAAATTACATCTTTTAGATTGCTGCTAAATAGAACTACCTCTGAATAAAACCATTTTGGTCTTTCCATAATGGATTTTTCATTTGTTGGCAAAGCAATACACTTCCAATACTAATCACTGATTGAGTTCTTAAATGGTATCACTTTAAATGACAGAGTCATAATTTTATATTTAAAAAAACCCTCACAGACAAAAATTCCATAACCATAAACACTGAACGCTAACATGTCAAGGAGAAAGCAAAGACAGACCCCATTCTCATTGGTCTTAGTCTCAAATTGGTTTTCAGAAGTAGCAGAGATTTTACTAACCTATGTCACAAGTAATAATAGATTTTTTAAAAACTCAAAACACGTATTGCAGCACAGTCCAAAAATGAAGAGAGGACCCTTGTGCACACTTGGGAGTAAGTGTGACTGAACTCAGTATAAATTCGTAGCTTCACACTACTCTGTGTAGTGTGATCTATTATGAATCTATTGGTGGTATATTATGATCTATTATAGAAACCCCAGAGAATAAATCCTATTTGTGATCTATAATGAATCTGTTGAGAATCTAGTATCACTGATATCTAGAATTCCCATAGAAATCAGTACTGCTTCATTTGTTGTCACTACAAAAATTTTATAGAATATGTATCTGGTATCTCCCATAGTACAAAAAAGGCACACAGAGTCTTCACACAGAATTTTGGGACGTGTAAAACAAGATTTTATTTCTCAAAACAGTTCAACACATTTCACCCAAGAAAAAAAATTGTGTGGCCTACTTCAGGGTAAAAAATGTGAAAATTAGCCTGCAGGGTTTTCCAAAAAGTATCTCTAAAGCTTATCCAACAGTGACAAGACAAAATTATATCCAAGTGCTTACTGTTTCCTCTAAGAAATGCTTTTACTTTAAGTGACTAAAATGAAAATGACTCAGCTAAACCAATTAAATTTCAGTCTTTTTTGAATTGCCTTTGAATTCAATTTAATAGATCTAATTTAAACACAATCCAATTTGTGATGATGGCCAGCTAGTGAAACTTTGACCAAAACCATTGGACTGGCTCAAGAGAGATACTAATTTTCATATTGATTCATAGAAATTGAGAGTCATATTGATTGTCAGTTTTCATATTGATTTGTAGTAACTGATAATTTATTTTTAAAACCAGCCGTGCTTGCTTCTTACTGTTCACCCTATATTTAGGTATCATAAATATGTTTGAAAATACCAAGTAATATGTGAGATAGTTTTGCAAATTAAAAAATGCTAGTTTAATAAAGTGCAAAACACAGATGATTACTTTATTTTACTTTTCTCTACTTAGCTAGCATTAGCTATTGGCATTCACATGGAAATTATGACTTTGGTCTATACTTGATAGCTAAGAATGTTCCTATAAACATAAAGAATAAACACCAGCCTATGATTACTAGCTTAAATAAATATTTATCCAACTGTTAAATGTACATATTAGTCTCCTCTGAAGTACAGGAGTGGGCTTGATTGACAGGGTCTTTTCTGTGGTGACCTCAAGTTGTTGGAAAACAGAGCCAAAGTTTGGCTGGTTTTGTCTCTAGATGAATTCTGTTGAGCAGCCGAGGACCAGTTTTTACACAGCTTTAAACCAGGCTTGCCATTCTACTAGCTAACTGGAGTTTACATATGTTACCTGGTGCCTGTTTGAACCATCAGCTGGCATAGATTACAAGCTTTCACTTTTATTTTAAAAAAGCAAGTCCCTAGTCCTTGCAGGGGTAGAATTATTGGGAAAATGTCCAGTAACTCACAGGAGGAAGAGGAAGAGAAGGAGCAAATGGTGAGGGAGTTGTGCTGGGCTCTTGACAACTGCACTATTGTGCCCCTTTGTACCACCTACCCATGAAATTTAACTGCAGGTTTTGGGGAGGGTGGATTAATCCTAATCCTAAACTGTTTCCTTGGACTGTTGCTTTGCTTTGGAGGAAGGCTCCCATTTGGTCTCATGGTGCCATATATTTCAGGAAACAATTCTGCTTGTGAGGCTAAAATGCTGCTGCAACATTTTTGGAAGGGCAAAACAGTTCTCTAGGTCAATTGTTTGTTTCCCCTTGTTTCTCCTCAATCCAGCAAGAATAAATTATTATCATTTTGGTCATTGGGGAACTATTGGGAGAAAACCCTTCCACGCTAGTAATGTCAGACTGGATGAGTTAAATATCCTTTCTTTTATGACAGTGCAATGTATAGCATATTTTTTTTAAAAAAATGACAGAAGTCTCCTCATTATACAAAACATAATAGTGACAGAGCAGTGAGTGAATGTTTCTTTCCTTTTTTTCAAAAAGGGACAAAACTTTTTTTCATAGCTATCTTTTTGGGCTTTTCTTCTTCTTTTTCTATAAGAACCACTGACTTTCCTCCTTTATCCTTTCATTCTTATTTCAAGAACCGCAAAGGAGAACAGAGAAGGTGAATAGGAGAACAGGGAAGGTGAAATGACACGAAGGCCTTTTTCTGCTTCTTTTTAAAAAGCTTCACATATGGGAACATGCAAAATAGATGGCTTCGTAGAACAATGATTGTTCAGGTATGACCTTTATTCCTTGTCTTTTTTTTTTTTTAAAAAAACCCTCTCTGTGTGAAAATTTAAGCTTATTCTGTTCCCAGTGTTGAATTGCAGTATTTTCCTCTGCTCTTTTTTTCCCATATAAGGCAAAAATGCCCCTGAGAACTGGAATATTGTTGGGAAAAATGTTGGATGGGAATGGACTTAACATTAAAAGGAGATGGTCAAGGTTTCGTTTTCCTCCCTTCTGTTTATAAGAAAAACAAGGTTTTGCTTGTGCTTCAAAGAAAAGTTGGGCTGTCCTTCAATAGACTGGCAGCTTTCACTCTAACTTAGGACAGAATGCCTCATGGTAATGAAACTATGTCATCCTGACAAAGTCTCATTTCCGGAGGCATTCTTTGGGATGAATGATGGCTGCCCCACAGGGCCCTATGCAGCCAGTTTTAAGGACTTTTGAATTACCCTTATTTACACTGAAGAGTCAAACATTTATTTAAAAACCTCTCTTGCTGAAATTAGTTGGATTTTTTTTAAAATGCTTGCTTTTTGGGGATAATGACTTTAATAAACCCTAATAATCTAGCTTCGTAAGAAGGAACTATTCAGCCTTTCCTCTTCTCAAACTTCCTTTTCTCTCCCATACCCAGGTTGTATGCACTGGCAGGTTTTCACTTTACTCAGAGACAGAGATTTTCTTTATACATTTGATGGAGGAGAATTATTAGGAAGTGGTACACAGGAGAGGCAGTGATATTTCACAGTAAGAAGCCAAAGTGGAATCTGAAAAGCTAAGAGTCGGCTGCCACTGCTTGTCTGGAAACAAAGAAACAGCAACAAAACCCAGTACCAACACTTCATCCCAAGGCAAAACCTATACATGCCACCTCTGAAGTTGATTTCAAGACACATGTTCAATGGCTGTTGACACAAAATGATTTGAAGAGTACCTTGCTTCGTGTAAGTGCCTCTTTGGCTTGAATGCCTCCCATCAATTCTGTTTCAAGCTGAACGAAAATGACTTCTGAAACTTTTCCTAGCCTATTTTTATATAGCAAAATTGAGGTAAACCTTGTTCATATATCTTCTGGGAGGAGGAGAAATTCTTTAACAGTTGCTTCTGGGTAGTGTTTTTGAAATCTTCCTGGAATTTTTCTCTGGTTTCCTGAGGTGCTGCTATTTTTTACATCCCATACATGCCCCAGGTATAAAACACTGTTCCAAGAGACCTGTGTGTGTGTGTGTGTGTGTGTGTACACGCACATAGAGGGATGGAATTTTTTTTTTAAATGTAAGACTTGAACATATTCTCAGGAAAAAAAATATTTTGATGGTATTCTCTTCATTCAGGGCTGTAAAAAAGCACCACGTATGCTACAGGCATGTAGATAAAAGGGGGACAAAAGGACAGCATTGCTGTTCCCCAACGAAATTTTTCATTCAGCCCCTACTTTTCTAGGCTTGCAGTAACTCAAAACTTCAGTTGAGCATTTAGAAATACAAGTTAGGCATCCAAGGAAAAGGGACAGGCAAAGTTACCAAGGGAATGAAAACACAACATAAGATTTCTAGATGTGAACAGTTTTCAAAGTCTCACTTTGTTTAGTGCTAGATATTTGAGGCTTGAAGGACGATTTCCTTTGGAGATGATAGAATTTTATTTTTAGGGGCAGTGCTCTCATTTTCTTCCTCTCTGTACTTACAACCCTCTGTGGTTCCAAGTTGTATGAAAACAATACAAATGCAAAACAAATATTAGATACGAACATATTGTGCAACACACAAAATGTTCCTCTTCCAACTGTGCCCTTAATTTTTTTGTTTTGTTTTGTTTTGCAAGCAGATGCATCCTATTCTCAGAGATTTAAGTTGAGGAGAAAGTTATTCATTGTAGCTTTTGCACAAATCACACAAGGGTACTTTCATTTGTTCATGTTTAACACATGCCATGCTTAAGTAGCTTGTAATCACCACTCTTGTTCAGTGAAAAAACACCTCAGAGGAAATGCATGTCAGTTTCCTATATTTAAGAGCTTTCTAATTGTTCTTTAGGGCTTTGGTACAGAATAGTTTCTAATTTCATTCAGGAGTTTTCTTGGAAAAAACCCCAGCAAAAAATACATTTCACTGCAATCCTTGCAAATGACAAGAGCGTGTTGTGCTCTTGGTCATTTAAAGTAACACTTCTTGTAATGAAAAAATGGATGGCATCAGGGACAAAGGAATATTTCAAGAAAGTCTTAATCACAGCATTCATTTCAGACTTCATTTTGCTTTTCTGTGAGCTGAGAAACAAGAAGAACAGAGCTGATGTTAACAAATACTAGAATTTCCCCAAATTGTTTTAGATACATAATCCAAAATGGAATCACAGGCTCCTCCAGACTAGCCAATAGTTCTGGAAACATTGGGGCATTCTTTTATATTCTTCTTGTTTTGGTATTATAATGGGTGAGTTGTCCCCTAAATGTGATAAGGTTTTGTCTCTGGTTTGTTGCTGGTTGTAGTGCTACCCCTACTCTGCAGATTTCTTTTCAGCCACTCTTTTTTTTTCTCCTTGAAGGATGGTTGAGGTATGGTGTGGATGTGGTCTTCCATTTTCCTTTCCATTCACTAAACATTATCTCCTGTATCTGTTTGCCCCTGAATCCACATCCCCCATTTGCACATTATTTCCTTCTCCTATCTCCCATCTCTTTATCTTTTTTTCTAGTGCTAAAGGTTTATATGGCTATACCACTTTATCACTATAACTCTAGAATTAAGGAAAATTCAATCTGGTAGTTGGAAAGATAATGAGTGAATGAAAGTCAGCAGAAAACCACCATGCTAATGGCCATGCCCCATTCAAAACACGGATCACTCAAAAATACAGGAGAACAAACTGAGAAAATGGATATAGCCTTCTAATTTTTAGACTGCCCTATGTCGGAAAATCCTGGTACAAGAAAAGAAAAGAAAAGATCCCATCTTGCAGTAGGAATAAAAATCTGTGGTTAGTACCAGGAATTCATTGGGACAGAAAAAAGTTGTGGAGGTATGAACCTCCTTCCTCAATAAATTCAGCTTAAACTCCTGGCAAATCCTGGGATTGGTACCAATTAAATTGAGAATAGTTCTCCGAAAACTGCTGCTGCTGCTAGTGGTGGTGGTGGTGGTGGGGGAGGCAGAGGGATGAAAAAGGTGATTCTCATTGGGATTGGGGTTTTGGCCAGGAGTCACATTATTGGGGTTCCCTGGCAATTGAGAAACCATATTTCTTTCTCCCTCCTCCTGAGTGTTTGAATATTCTTTCCAACCCTGAGCACAGCATATCTTGGTCCTTTTAGTATACTGTTAAATAACAACAACACAACCGATACCTATGGTAAAAGATTTGGAAAACTTTAACTGTAATGTATTGCAAACTTGGAAATGTGGCTCCTGGTAATGGTAGATGCTGGGAGTTGCAGTAAAAAAAGCAACTTTTCCAGGCTATATAAATGCTATCTACTGTATGGGTTTGTTGAAGTTGCCCCTGCTTTCTCTGAAAAAGAGAAAGATTATAACTACAGTCCAATGCAGAGTTAAGCACAAATACATTACAGTTCTTAATACATTTATACAGAAGGACTTCCCCCCCCCAAGCAAAGATGCACAAAATTGCACCATTAAACCCACTGATTTCAAGTGGTTTAGAAGGCATACATGATATCTATGCTGGGTGTAGATCCTTTTGTAACAAAACCTGAAGGAGGGGGCTGAGCAACAGAGTACTCTAGCAACCCTGGGGATTTAAATTGGTTGGCTGTTAGAATTGGAACCAGGGCTAACTAGAGGAAGGGGCTAGACTGGGTGTGTGTGAGTAACTGAAATTTAACTGAAACAGAGCGAGCTTGGAGTTGAGAGAGAGTGAAAGATCCATCTGAGTGTGTGTGTGTGTGTGTGTGAGTGAGAAAAAAATATTGGTTGGTTGAAATATACAAGTGTTGAGCTGTTTGTGAATCCTTAATTTACCAACTGCCTTTTACCCTGACAGTTTGTTAAATAAAGAATTGTTTATATCTTTGTATGAGCTGTCTCAATAGAGTGTCTTTGCTCTGAACTGGGTTACACACGCTACCACCAGTGACACAGTCATTGGATAAATAAATCAATGCTTTGTCCTGATCTCTGAAAGGGTAGAGATTTAGGAAAGCAGTACAGGGAGATAGACTGGGAGAGAAAGCCAGTGGAGGACAAAAGTGTAGAAGGGTGCTGCATTCTCTAAGAAGGTGGGAGATACAGCAGACCTTGAGGGTCATAGCCCTGGCTCTGCCCAAGAGATCTCCCTGGTCCTGGTCTTGACATAAAGTGGTGTCATCACACCTTGCAGCCTAAGAGTCTTGAAAATAATATAATAACCTATGCCATGAAGTAGACATACAATTCAATTGATACATAACTGCATATAAGACTCTATTTCTTATATTAGGATGTCAATGAACTTTTTCTATAGTAGTGACAAATGAACTGCCTGACAAGAAGGGCTGGGCCTGCCATTCAGCAAAGTGAATTGACTGCCATAGGCAATGGTTGCAATTGGGAAAGGTGCACTCAAAGTGGGTACATGTTATGGGACCTTCATTACACAGCCTCAGCTGGCCTGTGGCCCTCAGGTGTAGGAAGCATTCTGTTCCATCCCCAGTATCAAGGTAGGATTAAACTGTTAATAGGTTTGCATTTTGTCCATGGAATGAAGGAGGCGCCATTTTGTCTTTCATTGCAAACAGCAAAATGTCTTGAATCACCTCTGCTGCTGGAACAAACAATAGGGCATGGCTGTGATAAAATGTGTTACTGGTGAGCCTCTCATATCATATAGTTAAAAGCTGGGAAATAACTGGTTACAAATGCATTACTAAGGATCCAATTCTTCTCTAATTTTCTTTTTGTAAGAAGCAACAAGCAATTTTAGCAGTTTTCTTCCCATTGCCAGAAAGACTTTGGAAACCACATAGCTTTTTCAGCCTATTTGCAGTTCAGGCCATATTCTACACAAAATTTGCATGTGCTTGTTTTACACAGAAAACAGCTTTTTGTGTGTGTGCAGCAAACAGCATTTTCTGTGAAGAATTGTCTATCCATACTAGAGTTGTTTATTGGAAGTGTCATGAATGTCTTTTAAAAGTAACTTTCCAAGTTCTGATATGGCTGGCCATTACCATAGACTAAAAAACTGGGCTAGATGGACCCTTGATTTCTTTCAGCAAGGCATGAAACTGACTTGTTTGGCTACAGGGAAATTAATTATAGAAAATAGTTGTGTTTCTTAAAGAGCATCTTGGAAACCTTACTGTGCACAAAATATGACAAATTACTTTTGGGACTTACAAAAATCAGGTTTATGATATGGCAGTATACAGTTCAAAGAAAAAGAAGACAAAAATCCCTTTGCAGATATCTAGTCCCTTGTGTATTCTTAAAGTACCCTCTTTGGATCTGGGTCAAAGAGTGTTAACTGTGCACACTGATGATATGTTTCTAATTAATAACAAACACCAACAATATGTTCCTGCAGGCTATCAAGTCAGCTTCAAAATGGGCTAAAAACTAAGGCTCAGCAACCCTATGTGGAAATCAATCCAGTCAAAATGACATCCTCTAAGTAGCAGCTCTGCGAGAGGCTGCATTTTCCATATGCTTTCAATCCGAATGACTTATTTTTAGATGAAAGGCAACAACTAGCGCTGGGGAAAGAAAAGTCTCTAGGAGTGCACAATAGGAAGCAATTCTAAGAAGTGAATTGCATAGAAAATAAATATGATCATGGTGGTTATACAGTTACATAGGCCACATCAATGACCACAAAATTGAGACCAATGTCTGGTTGGGAGAGCTAATCATACATAACATCTCTTCAGAAGGCTCAGCGCTTAACAAAAACATATTTTTCTCATTACAAGTTTCAACCAGTTTGTGGAATTGATCGATTCAAAATCCTGAGTCAGAAACACCCACCATCATCCAGAACGCTCAATTTGAGTGCCTCTGAATTATTTGCTTTCACTTCCTGTATTCTGACTTCACCATATTGAGTGATGGTAATGTTCTACCTGGGGTGTAATACTACTTCATTAAAATCAGTGTGTGCTTTGCACTGGATTTCAGTGAGATGTGGAATGTGCTGTGACTGAATACTAAAGATTATACCTAGTATATACAATTTTTTTCAGGAAAGGAATTTCATTCACACTCTAGGATACTGGGAAAACACAGGAAAAAAGTTTATGCATTTTAAAAATATTATTTTTCTTTTAGCCTTGCTATAGGACTAAGAGAGAACTTTGGAGAACAGTTCAGTTCTTTTTGAAAAAACTATGTGGGCATCTAGCAGTGCTGGTTAGGGGATTTGGGGATCCTGCAGTCAGAAATAACATTCCTGACCTGAGTGCAAAAGTAGAGGAGCACTTCAGTCTCAGCTGTATGCAGTTCAGCACCCCTTTGCTTACATGGACTCATCTCCAAAATAAAACGGCATGTGAGTATATCGAAAAATCACCAACATCAGGAGTGCTTTGAGTGCTTTGAGGGTGTTCCTGCATGGCAGGGGGTTGGACTGGATGGCCCCTGTAGTTTCTTCCAACTCTACATTTCTATGATTTCTATGATTAATAAGCCTGCTCCAATTATATATCCACTTGTCTGGGAGTAAGTCCCATTAACTTGAGAGGCAGTGGGCTGTAGTGGTTTGAGTGAGGCACTAGGACTTTAGGAGACCCGTTTGGCTATAGAAACCCACTGGGTGAACTTTTGACAAATCACACTCTCTCAGCCTCAGAGAAGGGCAATGGCAAAGGCATTCCAAACAAATCTTGCCAAGAAAACCATATGATAAGTTCATCTTGGGGTAGCCGTAAGTCAGAAATAACCTGAAGGTACATAACAACAATAGCAACAAAGCCCCACTGATGTCAGTGGCATTTGTTCTATTCTATTTGCAATCTGTGTCATAAAAAGTTACCAGTGCAGAAAGGATCAAATACAGCAAGAGGCTCAAGATCTGTTGTTGCCTCCATGACTTGCTTATGAGCTGTCCAACAGCACTGGGTAAGCTGCTGTGATTTCCAGAGGACATTGTGCAGCTCTTTTGCAAGAATGGTAGAGCAGAGAAACAGCTCTGCTCTTTTTTCCAGCTGCCACTTAAACCACTGAAGTTTGCCAGATGTTTGCTTGAGGTTCATATTTTGACATTTTTGCCGATGCATGGCACTTTCCCTCTTAGGCTGGAGTCAAATGGCAAGAGAACCTTGCATGATTCTTTCCATCTCCTTTTTATAATTAACATCTGTAGCACTTCAGTGAGTTGAACACTGCTATTTCATCCTCACTCCTTCCTCCTGGCTTGCCTGGCTGCCTATTTGCTACTGATACCCCCCCCTCCTCTTTTTCTAGCTGGAAGACAAAGTTTTCTGAAAGGCATGCTTGAGGTGGAAGTAGCATAACCTCCTGCCAACTCAGGTGTTACTGTAGTTTCTAGGTCGGACTTGTGGGATATTAGATATAATTTGATATCAATAATTTGGTCTTCTTCACCCATTCCTCTCCACGTGCTTGCGAGGCCCCCAGACAAGCACGCACACAGGCAAGGCCGCTAATAGCTGAAACATTCCAAACAAATACAGGTAGGCCAGAAATAGCCAGACTGCCGCTTTAGGAGACCTCAAGGCAAGTACCGCATTATGTATGCACATTACTTACAAAGGACTCCCTGCCCCGAGCAGGTAGCTTGACGAGCCGAATACTCAACTGCCAAGCACTCCGCGTTTGCATACTGTCTGAGCTATTGACAACTCTGTCATAACTCAATCATGCAAAATACTGACCTTTCGGAGGCTTTGTCTCCAGCCCGAAATCCATTGTTATCCCCGGGAACGGACTAGCCTACGGCCACATTTTCCCCTATAAGCCCCCCTGATTTTGAGCTTTGGATTGCTCTTGGCTTCAATCCCACCTTGCTCTCACTTTGTTCGACGAGCCTTCCCCTCAGGTCATGCTGAGAATCTCCTCTGCTATGAACCTTTTTCTTCAGACTACCCCGCCTTCAGGACAGGTGTAGTATTTCCCATACAAAACCTCCTCTTAAAATCCCTCTATCCAACTCCAACCTTTATTTCTATAGATCTCTGTGTGAGTGTGTTGCATACACGTGTTTGATTGTATATCAATAAAAACAATTATTATTTACTTCTGTTTGCTCCTTGACTCGGCCTGACCCTGTAGACACTGGGTAAAAGATCTTGCTACGTTGCCCTGCCTCTCGTAGTGCTAGCTTGTGTTCTTTGCTAATTCCCAACTTTATAATATTTGGAACACACTTAGGTGTCCCTCATGGGACCCCCAGAAATCAGGGTAACACAGGCATCTTTCTGCAGGTAGTTTTGTTTTCTAGTCACAGAAGCAAGTGGCAAAAGCATTAATATGTAGGCTGCCAACTGAGAACCTAAAATACACCTCCACTTTTCCAAATAGGAAGCCTCCTCCACAAAGCACTGGCTAAGGTCCAGCTTGGGTCTTGGGAGCTTCAAAGGGAAGTCTGCTTTGCCTTAGGAAGTACTTCAGCTAGTCCAAAGGGGCCCAAATCAACCCAGACATCAGGCTCCATCTGAATCTGCTGGACTTTCTGATATCTCAATGGAAAAGCACATCCTTTGTATATGGAAGATTAACCACCACCACAATAGAAGATTCAGGTTCAGCACTCAGCATGTGATGGTAGGCCTGGGACAGACTCCTCTCTGAAAACCTTAGGGCCACTACCAATCAGTAGACATTACTGATCTAGATGGACCAATTACCAGACTTCGTATGTGACAATGTTACCATGCCATACACCTGCACTCCATGATATGATTGGCAATGGACATTATTTAATTGGCATAAAATAAATTATACACTGTTACGGCTGAAAAGCAAAGCTGGCAAAGAGGGCTGTCTGAACACATGTGAAAGTAGGTCTGATGGGACCTCAGAATATGGCCACATCATAAATTCAAGAGATCAGTCGGGAAGCTCTGGTGCTAATGAGCTTGCAGTAATTCCCTCAACAACAACCTTCAAATACAATAGCACACAAAGTCGTCTCAATAGAGCAACCAATTGTCATTAATCTGTTCCCTTTTCCTGCCAAAGCTCTCCTTTATTTTCTCACCTGCCCAGACATTAGGTAGCTATCATGATTCCCATCAAGGTTTTGTCACCTAATGCTAAGGCCATTAGCTCATTCCAGACACCATTGTTTGCTGTGCCAGAGACCCATTAACAGTGTCCCCTTTAGGACAGAAACATGGTATTTAAATCCTGACTTTGAGCCAGACAACTTGTAGTACTCTGGACATAGGTCATCACTCTGCTGCTCTGATTCCCATTCTGATGCTACCCTTGGACCTTTGGTCTGAGCCACATTGCTTTATCTCTTCTCTGCAGGATAGGTAAATATCACACACTTCACCTTAACTTCTTGCTATCTATTTTTTCCTTCCTTTCCTTCAGTTAGCCTTGTATGGTTGTAAAACTGCTTCACGTGTGTGATTGTGATTTTCCCTAATAAAATATTCTTTTAATCTCCAGCTTTTGTCAGTGCATTAGTACCGGTATACATTGGTGGAAAGTTCCTGCAAGGTTACCCCTGCTCTAGCAGGCCTCCCTTTGAACTAATAATTCCACATTGTTCCATGGAGACACTGGCACCGTGGGTGGACCTCTGAGTCACCAACCTTTTGGGGTAACAGCAGACTCTTACATGAAACTGAAATGAGTTCTCAGGGTCCATTCCTGTGGCTGTGAGTTTCCTTTCTATAGAGAAGTTGCTATCACAGCATTAATTTTGGGTGAAGGACTACACCAATTGCCTAGTGTGAGTGAGCAGGGGAAGTCATATGACGTTCTGGGGGAACAGAAGAAATGAAATTGGAAGGAGGAGGCAGGACATTATACACTGTGAAATTTTGGGAAGGAAGAGGACCTTACTAGTAGAGTCTTTGACTTGCAAAGAAAATGTTCCAGGTTTGCTTCCCAGCATCTACCACTAAACATGTTAGTTCTACTATAATGATTAATAATATTATATTATTAATATTAATTCCAATACTAATCATTTATTAGTTCTGAAGAAGATCTCTGACTCAGACCCGGAATAACTGCTTCTTGTCAAAGACAGTTCAGGGCTAGCGAGACAAATAGCTTTCCCTCATTTAAGTATAAAGTTGTTTTCTCTTGTTCTTTTGCTTGTAAAGCACCAGGTACAATGATGGTGTTAAATAAATAAGGTAGATTCCTTCATTCCTGTGAGATTTATTTTTAGAGGAGAGGCTCATTTGTAAAGTCCATGCTCCACCCATGCCTCATTTGCTTAAACATTGATTCCTCCCCTTCAGAGGGGATCAGCGGATGCAAGACTTCATCCTGAAATCTCAGAGAGCCACTGCCAGTTGAAGTCAAGAACACGGGCCAAATAGACCAATAGTTTTGTGTGGTGTCAAGAACCTTCCTAAGGAAGAATGTCTAATTTTGATTTCAGTTGCTTTGGGGAAGGACAAGGTGGGTGTTAGGAAGGGAACAGTGTGGACTCCATTCTAGGGCCAGCCCTGCTTTTGCTGGAAGTCTACAATAGTATTTTCTTCTTTCTATCTTTCCTTACTCCCCCTTTTACAATAATTTATTATGCATTAATATATAAGAAAAGGGGAAAAAGGAACCCTCATCCAGGTTGCCTTTTCAGTTCCAGCCCTTGGGCTTCTATCACTCACCTTGCCCTTTTACCCTCTGGATCCCTCACTTGATCTGGTATTTAGGCCTCAAGGTAACCTCTATACTGAACAAGTGACTGTGTTGATCAGTGACTTTAATGTGGTAACAAGGTCAGCCATCCTTGTTAAATATTAAATTAAAACATCTAGACAGAGATGTAGGGGGAAAAAAGTAAAGGATTTATTGCTCAGCAAATAATATAAACATCTAGCCTTAGGCTGGTTTCATACACAGTACACTCTAACACCTTAGTTTTGAACAAAGCAATTATTTTCTCTGAAATCTTTCCGCATTCTCAGCTCCCAAAACCCAAGTCAGAACTTATCAGTTCTTCTCTTCCTTAACTCCCCCCCCGCCGACTGGCTCTAACTCATTTTTTTCCAGGCAAGCCTCTAGATATTTTTTTTTTTTTCACCCACTGGTCCTTCTGATAGCATTCCATAAACTGGGATTGGTTGGTTCTACCCGAGCTTGCCATGTATGAATCTTGTGCAGAATAAATCCTGAACTGTGAAGATTCTCATCAGCCCAGGACTCTCCTTGTATGAGTTTCCAAACAATCAAGGAACACATTTTTCAATGATTTTTCAAATGTTAGCAAAAATTCTTTCCACCTCTAAGAAAGAGACAGAGAATCTGGACTGTAGGAATATGCCATGGTAAAACCATGCCAACTCCATGGTTCCAAGTTTCTTGGAACAGGAAGATTACTGCAGCCTGTTTGGAAACAACAAGAAGAAAGCAGGAGATTTCTGCTCTAATGCCTCCTTATAGCATTTCATTGTCATTGCCTTGCTTCTCCAGTTCTTTATCTGCCACTTTTCCTACAACTGATGTCTCAATTTTAAATTTAGAAAAGATGGAAGGGGAGAAAGAAAGAGGTTAAAGATGATGGCCAGAATCATATTGGTTTCTCACAAATGTGTGAATTCCTTGATGGGAGTGAGTAGGCATCTTTGTTTAATGTGGACAAAGATTGTGGAAGTAGAAGGGTGCATGTGGCAACCTTTTGCATGCATATGTGGATGTGCATGAAAATGTGGGTATGCAATGGGCTGTGCATTCTGTCCCACATTTGGTTGCACATTTAGTGATACATTGAGTTATGGAAGATCGCTAGGGTTGCATAGCACAATAAATTTATTTGTGGAAGTTTAAGCTACACAGTCCCAGTGTAAGATCTTAGCCTGTGTTAACCCTGTGTGGGGTCAGTGTTAAAAACAAAAAAAGCAATTTGCCTTGTGGCAATAATTGGAAAACAAACAAAAAACAAAGCTGCAAATATTGTTTTCCCTTTATTCAAAGTTATGGTGTGAGTGCAATTGAAATACTATATACTGTTCTAGTCATTGAGATTGAAAAAGGCTATTGCAGTACTCAACAGGTATATAGGAGGGCAACCAAGAGGATGAAAGAGCCAGAGAAACTCCCCTGCAAGGGAAAATAACAATGTTTGGGGCTATTTAGCTTAGAAAAAAAGGTCTACAATAGGTGACCTGCTTTATGTGTGCCACTGATGCATACTGTAGAGAAAATGGCTTAGGTCCAGGCTATCTGAAAGACTGTATCTTCTTGTACAAACCAGCTAGAGCCTTAAGAATTCCTGGGGAAGATTTTCTGTCTGTCCCAGGCTCGCCTGATGAGGACATGGGACAGAGCCTTCTCAGTGGCTGCTCCCACCCTGTGGTGCACTCTTTCACAGCAGGCTAAGCGGCCCCCCTCCCTGCTTTCCTTTCACTGGCAGGCAAAAACATTTCTGTTTGAACAGGCATTTATGTAAGCCAGGGAACTTTATTTATTAACTTGTTTAAAGTGAATATTGTTTTAGTTTTTTTCTTTTTATGATTTTATATACTTTAAACTGTTTTAAATCTTTATATCCTTTTTAAACTGTTTTAAATCACACTGCTGACTCATGTTCAGCTTGTGGTCTATTAAGACTCCTAGATCCCTTTCACACGTACTACTATCCAGCCATACGTCCCCTATCCTATATTTCTCTATTCCATTTATTCTACCTAAGTGTAGGACCTTACACTTCTCTCTGTTGAATTTCATTTTGTTAGCCTTGGCCCAGCTCTCCAATCTGTCCAGGTCATTTTGAATTTTGATCCTGTCCTCTGGCGTATTAGCAACCCCTCCCAATTTGGTGTCATCTGCAAATTTGATGAGCATGCCCTCTATTCCTTCATCCAAGTTGTTGATAAAAATATTGAACAGCACTGGGCCCAGGACAGAACCCTGTGGCACCTCACTAGTCACTTCTCTCTAGGATGAAAAGCAGCCATTCATGATCACCCTTTGGGTTCGGTCGGTCAACTAATTACAAATCCAACTAACAGTAGCCCTGTCCAGCCCACATTTTACTAGCTTCTTTGCAAGAATGTCATGGGGAACTTTGTCAAAGGCCTTACTGAAATCGAGATATGCTACATCCACAGCTTTCCCTTCATCTATCAAGCCAGTAACTCTATCATAAAAAGAGATAAGATTAGTCTGGCATGATTTATTTTTGAGAAATCCATGTTGACTTCTTGTGATTACCGTGTTGCTTTCTAAGTGATTAGAAACTGACTGCTTAATAATCTGCTCCAGGATCTTTCCTGGTACTGATGTCAGGCTGACTGGGCGATCATTATTTGGGTCCTCTTTTTTTCCCTTCTTGAAGATGGGGATAACATTTTCCCTCTTCCAGTCTGCTGGAACTTCTCCTGTCCTCCAAGATTTCTCAAAGATTATAGCAAGTGGTTCCGAAATGACCTCTGCCAGCTCTTTTAATATCCTAGGATGCAATTCATCTGGGCCTGGAGACTTGAATTCATCCAGTGTGGCCAGGTATTCCTGTACCACCTCTCTACCTATTATGTGCCTCATTTCCCCTGCTTCCTCCCCTGCTCCTCAACCACCAGGTTGAGTGCTTGTATCCTTCTGGGAAAAAAACTGAGGCAAAGAAGGTGTTAAGTAGGTCTGCCTTTTCTCTTCCCCCTGTTAGTAATTCGCCATCTTCTCTGCGCAGCGACCCTATCATCTCCTTCTTTTTCATTTTGCTGTGGACATATTTAAAAAAGCCCCTTTTATTGTTTTTAATGTCTCTGGCCAGCCTAAGTTCGTTCTGTGCTTTAGCCTTTCTGACCTCCTCCCTACATCTCCTGGCTACTTGCTATGAAAATGTTCTTAATTTCAGTCCTGGGTTGGTAGAAATAGATTTTCCACCCTAACTTACATGTGTCACTATGCAGGGCTAGTTTTTGTCAGTGTAAAACTAAAGTACTTGATTGGTAAAATTGAAAGTATCTTTAAGTGCCAACAAAAGGAAAACAGCAGCAGATGAAGCAGCAATTGCAGCAACAACAACTTGATTATAGGATTGCTTAGAAGAAATGGGTGATTGAATTGTCAGATTTACGCCACCAGATCTGGGAGTACAGCTTTGTGGATAACAAGGTTTTGTCATTATATTTGATTAATACGTTTGCACTTATTTTCAGTTTCGAATCCTGCATGATGCACTAGAACTGTTAACAGAATATATTGTTCTCCACAGGACAAATAATACCTGGTTGGAATACCTTTCAAACTGTGCTCTGTTTCTAGAAACACCTGATGGTTGCTTGAAGGCTTATCAGGGTTTCCTTGATGGGAAGGTAAGAACCACACACTAGTTTCCTGAAAAGAGAGCTTCCTTTCTCTCACAATTGCACAGTCTGAGAACACATACCAACTCAGTTCATCTAGGACAGTGATACACAACAGGTTTGACTAGCCATGGACATTCGTGATTGTATATGTGCTTCAGAATCCTTGGTAGATTAGTCATTTTGGAAAACATCTGCTGTGTTAAAGAACATAAGAAGAATCTTGCCAGATCAGGTGAGAGACAAATCACATTGTAATATGTCAGATGCCTCTGGAAATCCCAGGAGACAAGGAGAGTAGCCTTCTGCTAGTTCCCAGCAACTGCCATCCAGAGCCATATCACCTCTATCTGATCTTGAGATACCACATATCCATCTGACCAGTACCCATGGGTTGGTCTAATTGCCTTTTAAAGACACCAAAGATGGTGGCCATCTCAATAAATATATATTTTTGACAGAAATGTCAGCTCTTTGCACTGCTGCCACTGGCTTTGTGTGCAATCATCACCAGAACTGTATACTGCAACATTTTTGGTCAAAGGAAGAGTCTCTTGCTCTGCACTGCTTTGGTTAGCCAAGCTGGCCACTGGCAATCTTTGGCATGAAAGTTTGTGAACCACTTCCTGTTTGGATTGGGACTTTGCTCAAGCAGCAGAGATGGGTCTGAGGTTTCAGAATGGAGTTTAGAAAATGAAGAATTAATTTTATTCCTCTGCTTTGTCTTTTCTTGGCAAGTCCAGAGCAACTAGGGATGGTGCCACACTCTTCCTTTGAACCTACCTAAAGACAGCATGTAGACTTGTGCTATTGTAATTTCTGCTCTCCTTCACATGTTTTTAAATACTTCTTTGAGTAACAAAGAAATGTTGGCTACCAGTGACATTTTTGTCCATTTTGGTTAGCTTAATAGAGGTATTGTGGGTCTTTGTATTGCTCTGATGTTCCTTTGTGTTTTCCTCTTGACCTAGTCTGTCATCCGAGTCTTGCCTTGGTACCCCAGTTGTGATATGGCTATCACATCTTCTAGGGTTTGGTATCCTTCTGAAAGCTGTCTGTTTTCCCTCGTTAGTATGCTACAAATGTATGGACTTTGGTTCAGTGGGTTCGATGCTGCATATACCAGTTTCATCCTCTCTATTTTATCTTCACAACAACATGGTACTATCAGTAGGCTGAGAAAAAGAAACTGAACCAAGGTCAGCTAGGGAGTTCTATAGAGCTGTGGGGACTTACCACTTGACTTTCTCAGTTCTTACGCAAACACTTTAAGGTAAGAGCAGTGGTTCTTTTGTTTTATCAGCAATTCATGGAGCAGAAATAAATTATAATACAAATACTATACCAATGTCAGTTGCTTTTTCCACAAGTATGAGCTACTTGGAGTCGAAAACAGAAAAGATTATGACAAAAACTTACTTGTAATTCAGTTTTTAGTGAGTCAAACCAAGTAGTAGTTCACTTTTTTTCTCATGTGAGAAGCTATAAAAATCAAGCAATTAAATCAATAATAATGTATACAAGACCACCATAGCAACAGAGAGACCATGAATAACCTATACATCTCTGATAGGGAAAAGCCTTTTTTTTTTTTTTGCCTATTCTTTTATTGCATTTTCAGACTGAATTAAAAAAGACATGCATCTCATTGATACTGTTGTCCAAATTACTTCTAAAACCAATTGGAAGTGACAGAACTATTATAGCAACTAAATCCAATATTTAGTTCCAACCAGAGTAGATCCGTTAAATCAATAGTTATTACTGTTATGTGCCTTCAAGTAATTTCTGACTTATGGTGACCCAAAGGTGAACCTACCACAGCATTTTCTGGGGGCTGAAAGTATGTGACATACTCAAGGTCACCCCGTGGATTTCCATGGCTGAGCAGAGAATCAAACTGTGGTCACCAGGGTCATAGTCAAACCACAACACTGGCTCCTGATTTAATCAGTTAAATTGATAGAGCTTACTTAAGTGTTGGTTTGTCAAGTTTTCATTAATTTAGTGAGTCTACTCCAGTTAGGATTGACCATTGGATTTAGGCTTATATTCACATAGAAATACCTTTAAATGTTATTGCTGAGTTTAAGGTTTAAGAATTTCACCATCCTTGTAAAGATATCTTCCACTTTCTGGGTTTCCACCTTTCATAAAATACCATACTTTTGAATAAAACTTTCTATGTAGTGATAACTCTATACTACATAGTTATGGCAGCCATTCTATCACATCTGTTTCCTATAGAGTCCTAGGATTTGGAGTTTCATGAAGTACTTCAAATTTTCTGCTAGAGAGTTCTAGTGCTGGAGTTCAGGTGAGTACATTATAGCTCTCTGGCAGAGAATTCTAAGAATCATACCAAACTATGAATCCCAGGATTCAGAGGATGGAACCATGACATCTAAAGTACACTCAGATGTCTAAGGTCATTTTGGCCCTATGCCATTATTGTTCTGTTATTCTACTTTCAATATCCTATGGACTTCCGGAGTTTGTAGTTTACTGAGGCCAAAGAGCTATCTGTCTGAGAATTCTAAATGCCTCTTCCTAGACTGCAAACCTCAGGATTCCATAGGATGTTGAAAGTAGAATAATAGCACTATAACAGTGTAGGGTGGAAGTGGTGTTTATGAAGTCCATTCTCTTTTTAATTCTTCCATTCTCCTAATGCATTGTTTAAAACTATGACCCTTAAGTTCCTCACCCTTGTAAATGTAGGTATCACCATTCAGGATCTGAGTTCTCATGTAACTCTTTTCTTTTCTACTATTATCATTACAACTGGAGTCCGTGTAGCCACAATACCCTTATATTCATTCTTGGACCTCAAAATCATTTCATTTGCCCTCCTGCCACTACAATAGTTTGATTTTATCCCTCTCCCAAAGTTGCCACTGCTCCCTTACCTTTTTTGATCTGCAGCTCTCTGCTGGAATTGAACAAAGGTACTACATTTGCGCAAGTGAATATATGCCAGGAGAGAGTGTTAAAGACAGATAATTAGGGGCTCCGCCAGTATTCTTTCTTTTTTCCTTATCTGCTCTGTTGCTTCCTTGACTTGTAGTGATACTATCAGAAATTCACTTGACTTCATTTCCTCCCACGCCTCTCCTTCCCATTCTTAGGTAGTTACCAGTAGCAAACTCCATACTTTTCTCTCCATCAATATATTTTTCTCCTCACTGTGCTAGAGGTAATGATTCTGAAAACTAGCTTTGTATTTACTTTTTTCACTAGACCTTGAAGAATAAATAGAATGGCATGCTGAAACCATCCAGAGCTAAGCAGTAGTAGGTTATAGTAGGGATATGGCTTTATTATATAATTATGGTCATTTTTCTTAAGTGGCCTTCTCTTCGCTGTCTCTGCTCCATCCACTGTAGCTGAGAAGATAGAAATATGCATGCATGCAGTTCTCATGAACCCTTTTGGGACTAGAATATTCTACCTGGAGAATAGTAAGAAGTAGGTGCAGATACACAGGATTTTTTTTTAAAAAAAAACAATCTAATGTGCGGAGCACCCAGCAATGATTTCTTGTTGTTGTGTGCCTTCAAGTTTCCAACTTACGTTGACCCTAAAATGAAACTTTCATGGGGTTTTCTGGGGACTGAGTGTATGACACACACCCAAGGTCACCCAGTGGATTCCATGTGTGAGCAGGGCATTGAACCCTGATCTCCAGGGATATAATACAACGCTCAAACCACTGCACAATTCTAGTTTTATTCTGGGAATCTGTTATATGTGCATGTGAAGGCAGATTTTCATTTTACACTGGTACTTGAGCACAGAGTTTCAAGGACATAAATACATATAGCATATTGGTTGCATAGGAATGATGTCTGTGAAAATTGCTACTTTCTGCTTTAATATACATAGCTATAGTAAGTAGGAGAGCAAAGACTTCATATTTTGAACTTAAAAAAAAAAAGAAGTAGTGATCTGCACACATCCATCCCCTTTGCAACTGACATATGCATTTATCTGATGCTTGGGTGTTTGTACATAAGTGCAAAATGCAGTGAAAACCCAGTCATATACAATTCTGATAAAACTCTGTAAGCAGGCATTTCTGATGTGATGACCATCTGTTATATTCTCCTGACATATAATTAGTATATGATTCATGTCTTCTTGTAAAGAAAGCCTGTATTAAAATGGCCCAGGGTTTAGAGCAGTCAATCATAAAACAGAAAGAGTGTAAGAACAACCACTTGTTTATGTTTCTCTCTTGAAATCTGCTTTGTACATTCCAGAATCTAAATTCATTAAAAGAGTCCAATAAAAGGCAATTACACAGGTGATGGTTGTACTTGTACATAATTTTAGAGCTTAATGAAAGTTCATGATCAAATTTATACTAACTTCTGGTATTTCCATATTTATGCTACTTTGCAATGTGGTGATGTTTAGCACAGTGTGTGAGGACCATTAAAAACAAATAAATTAATTAAAAATGTGATATTGTGTGTATGTGTACCTGGGTAATAGTACTTTTCCCATTAAGATGGTTGCATGGCTAAAAATGTTTGAAACCAACAAATAAGGACCAAACTGCAGATTATATAATTCATGCTTTTGGAAAAGTGTGTTTAATCTTAAACTCAGACTTTGGTATGGAATGTGTTTCTGAACTAGTTTCTTGGGGAAAACCATCTTCTCTGGTTGCTCTTTGTCTTCCATCTCCAAATAACATTGCCATCCATCTCCAAATAACATTGCCATACACAAACAGCAGATGGAAAAGGCAGAGGGAGAGATTTTTGAAAGCTAGCATGAGTCCTCAGCTGCTTTCAGAGAGTCAGAGCATTTCTACACTAGACTGTTATAGTGCTATTATTCCATTTTCAGCATCCTATGGAATTCTGGGGACGTTGAAAGTGAAATAATAGCACTATTAACAGTCTAGTGCGGAAATGACCTTAGTGCAATATAGTAGTTTGAGTGTGGGATTTGGACTGCGGGAGACCAGGGCCATTTCTGCACTAGCCTGTTATAGTGCTATGATTCCACTTCCAACATCCTATGGAATCCTGGGGTTTGCAGTTTAGGGAGGGGCCAATGTCCCAGGGTTCAGATTCCTGCTTTGCCACTGAAACTCACTGAATGACTTTGAGCAATTCACATTTTCCCAACCTTAGAGAAAGGCAATAGCAAACTTGCTCTGAATAAATCGTGCCAAGGAAACTTGGGGATAGTGTTGAGTATAAGTCAGAAACAACTTAAAGGCACATAACAATAACAGATATGGAGAACATGTGGCCCAGATGTTGTCCGGCTGCAACACCTATTATTCCCCACTATTGGCCACTCTGAGTAAGGTTGATAGAAGTTACAATCCAATCACATTTGGGGAGCTGCGCATTTCCCATCCTAGAATGTGTGAAACTATTAAACTGGTCTGTGCAAAGGAATTCTGGACCAGAGGATAAACTGTGTGTTCTAGATTATTAGTTGGATGTCAAATATTTATAGTAGGTGTGTCAAAAGCATGATGCAAGCATTTAAGGTGCTTGTAGTCAAGATATCCCATCTACACAAAATAGCTAATGGGAATTAAGTAGTTCATCTTTCTGGTTGATTTTAACATAACTTTGGCTCACCTCATGGAATTAATCTGCCTCAACTCATCATTAATGATGAATTCATTATTAATGGTGTGTAACCTTATAAAGGCCCAATAGTGCCATATCACATTTTTACCAATAGAGTTTAGAACTGTTTTCGTGGGGCCTAAAGGCTGTTGTGCAATGCACCTGGCTGTATTTGACTATCCTGCTGCATACCATGCAGTCTCTTCTTATTTTCTCTGTTCGTTTTTTAACTCTAAAAGCTATGGATTATGCATGGCAAAACACAATGATGTTCTTACAACAAATAGAGCAACAGAAAAGGACACCTTTTGCCTAAAGTATCTTTCAGGCTGTGGAAGGAGAGCAGAATGATGAATTGAATAATGCCCTTCAAATGACAGATATACAGTATCTGAATATGAAAAAGCAGAAGTGCATGGAGCATGTCACAGCAATATGTAATGCTGGCTGCTCAAGGTGATGAAACAGTTTACTACTGTCCTTGCCACCAACAGACTATGTCAGTTCTGGGTCTGAGGCAGGATGGGACAGATATTTATTAGGAGCTGTACTTTACATGATATGAGGGAAACAAGTAAAACGTAAGGCTGCGGGGTTTGATTGGAAAACTTTTTTGATTGAGCAACAGTATTGATTCTTAAAAATAGATACTAATGATAATAGATAAAATTTCCTACTAAGTGAAGGGGATGACAAACTCATGTTGGAATGCTATTGTTTTAAGTTTGCAGCTCCAAAGCACTAAAGGACCTTAAGTTTGGGCAGGAGAGATTTAATGAGGTCAAAAAAAGATTTTTAAAAAGTTCCTTACAGGACAGATTTTCCAGATTTGGTCATAGCTTTCTATGTTAGATTTGTTACATTATTAACCATAATAACCAGGAAATAGTTATTTCCTACTGAGCATCCTGAATAGCATGTAAAGAAATATGTTGCTTGCCTCTCACTCTCACAGCTAAGGAAAACATCTTTGTCTCTGTCTGAACAAGAACAAACAAGAGCATGAATTTGAGAGAAATGAAATGGGGATATGGAGAGATAGTTAGTTTTGAGCAGAGTGGTCTACTCTATAACACATCAAGATTCTGCTACCTCACTGTGCTGCCTGCAAGATGAAGCTGATGATGTGCAATGAGAAGAGAATAGCTATCTGACTGAAAGGTGTTTTCAAAGCAAATAGCTTTCAGTGCAGGTATGATGAAAAGTAGATGTTGGAGAAACTGAAATAATTAAAGGTTTCCTATACTTTGGCTCAGTCATTAATCAAAATGGAGATGCAGTAAAGAAATCAAAAGATGACTAAGATTTGGAAGGGCAGCCGTGAAGGAACTAGACAAGATTATCAAGTGTAAAGATATATCATTAAATACCAAACTCAGAATTGCCTATACCGTTGCATTTTCAGTTTCTGTGTATGGCTGTGAAAGCTGGACAATGAAGAAAGATGAAAGAGAATGTGGAGCTGGAGGAGAGGTTTAGAGATACTATGGACTGCCCAAAAGTCAAATAAATGGGTCTGAGAGCAAATCAAGCCTAGAAGCCAAGATGAGAAAACTGAAACTCTCATACTTGGTACATATAATAAAAAGACAGGACTCATTACAAAAGACAATAATGCTTGGAAAGGTGGAAGGCAGCAGGAAAAGAAGGAAACTACATTGCATGTACATAGAATCACTCAAGGAAGCTATGGCTCTGAGTTTGCAAGTCTTAAGAAGGACTATTGCTATAACAGGGTGATCTGGAGGTCTTTCATGTATAGGTTTACCATAAGTCAAAATTGAGTGGATGGTGCAATTAGCAGCACTATTTGTGCCTAATCCTAAATATAGGGATTGGTTGCTGTCATCACCATTGAGTGCCAAAGCTAGCTGAGTATAGAGAATTGAAATGTAAGTATTCTCAAGATTTGTTGCACTTCTTCAAACCTTGAGGTTCTTCTAGCATGCTGATCTCTCTTTTTCTCAACAGTCTCATTTTCAGCCTGATCCTTTTAGTTCTCCTCACCTGAGTTTGCTTGTGGAGGAAGATCTGTGAGAATGAGTGCCTGGGGAAGACTGAAAGTGTAGAAAACATTATTTTTTGAAGCAAGTGGTCATGCTTTTTGGAGGATTATGAGAGATATGTTCTGAAATCAACTTTTCCAAGACCTGGACATTGACATGAGGACACTGAGGTTGCCTGGAAGTGGAGTGAAATAAATTCTCATGCTGGAAATCCTTTTGCTTCCTTGCGTTCCTCCTCCTGTGGCAGCCAACCCTTCATTCCTAGTTTCATATCCTTTATATCCCCCCCACCTTCTACAATTATGGAAGATCTCAATTATGCATTCTTTTCCAATGTCTACTAATATTTTTATAATTAAAGAGAGACACTTTGCCCATGCTATATTGCACACAACTTTAAATACGATTTTCTTTTTTGATGAAACTGCCTCAAGTATTTCAGGTTTCTGGATGATCTAGTCACAGTACTTGTCAAAAATGTAATTTGTATTGGTACCCCATTTCTTCATCATACCAGCTTAGAAGTAATTTCATTTGTTTATCCAAATATTGCTCATCAGGGAGAACATGACTCTTTACATATGGCCATGTATAGCAATATGTATCATTGCTCACTATGTCTTACCGATGGTACATTACTTGCAGCTTGTGTGTTATGTAAATTATTACCTGGAAGCCAATCTAAGTTACAATCTAAAATAATAATATTTTTATTTTGAGAAAGCAAGGACAACCATTGTGCAGAACAAAACTTCTGCATTCTTCCGTTCTGAAATCACAAGGACAACAGTGCACAAACTCCTGCTGTGAGTCTCACTGATGCAGCCACTCCCTACTGTATTTTGAGGTGCCAATTTAGGAAGCATTTCAGGAAGCAATTGTGTGGCTTTACCGCACAAGTGTGGCTTACTCATAGAGGTGGAAGCAGTGCTACGTGACAGTACCAAGCAAAAGACCTCAATAGGTATCAGAGACAGAAACAAGGGAAAGAGTGGGGAAGAGAGTAGTCTAATAATAAGTGTAAAATTAAAGTTTGTTTGATTGGAGTAATTGGTAGCAAGAGATGTGCAGGCAATAGAGCAATTCTGAAGTAGTTTACTGAGTATATATGGAAGCACCACCTCCTTCTGGTGTCAAAGGTGGTGGTTGAGGAATAATACTTGGGTCACAGAATATTTCATTTATGACTGCTACTTTGGGCCAAGATTTGCATCCTATGATTCCTATGGTATGTGTGTTGTCAGTGTCTAATAATAATGAAAACAGATGAGCAGGGTTAGTAGGAATAGAAGAATAGTGTGAGCTCTTAGTGATCTGTTTTACATGCAGTCTGAGTGATGTAGTTGTCATTTCTATCATTGTTCTCACATGGGCTGGGATCCATATATAGTCTGCTTGCCACATAGTATTTCTAACTATGTAATATGTTGAAGGCACTAGGCACTGTTTGATTTCAAAACCTGAGCAGTATCAGTTTTGTTTAGTACTTAGAAGGGAAACCACCAGAAAATGCAATGCACTGGAGGCTACATTCATAGGAAGGCAGTAGAAAACCACCTCTGAATATTTGTTTCCTAAGAAAACCCTATTAAATTCACGGTCCATAAATTAATAAGTGACTTGAAGGTACACATTTTATTGGCCGTAATGGTCTGTAGGCACCAGATCTCATCTCATCTCTGAAGCTAAGCAGGTTGAACACTGGATACTAGGAAATGCTAGCTGCTGTTGGTTGCATTCAGACAAAGGCCGTGGCATACCACCTTTGAGTATTCATTGCCTAAAAACCCCTATGAAATTCATGGGTTTTACAGATGACTTGAAGATATATATTTTTTACTGTTATTTATCATATCAAACGACCCACATCTGGCCCCACCTAACACAGTAGTAATGTCTGAGGAAATAATCACCCACAGTGTACACATCATGTCAATTGTACTTCCTCTGAAGTGATCAGAAAAAAAATATCTGCTTATATTGAAACCCTTTGGTTTGACTGGATGGTGGAATGAATATGAATGACATATAAACATAGGTAGAGTGAAATGTGTCAGGCTCAATTGAGATTTCTGTATTGGCACAGAACCAGTAAAGGCCATGAATAATGAAATTGTTTCATGTGATTCCCATCAAAAATGCTTAATGTGGTTTAGGAGGTGTTCCAGTTAATTATTAACCTCCAGGAGATAGTTGAAAAAGGTCATTGTTCTAAATTTGGGATCTGTCAGAATGTCTTGGGCATTAGAATTATATGAAATAAGTGATATAATCATCTGAAAAACTAATTAATAGCAAAAATCCAATATAGGCTTCACACACCTTCTGTACAATGATATAAATACTCTATACAGGACATGCTAATAGTCACTTGGAGTGCATTGTATAGTAGTGTCTGCTGTAGTATGTTATCAGAGATCACTATCCACTGCCATTTGTGTGGCTTCTCATTAGTGCCTTGACTCAAAAGGTTACATTTTGTCTGGAATGATCTAATAAATTAGGAAAAATGTTCTTAAAATTTTCTGCTGACATCCCCTGTATTGATTTGGGGCTTGAGCAGGATCATCACTTCAGAATAAATCTTAGAATGATCAAGATGAGTCAAAGCCATTGCTTTAAAATAAGACTTATTAGTGAACGATGGATGTGGCAGGTGTTTCTGAGTAAAAAAAGGTCATCTCTCTCACTTGCATAGGGGACTTCCAAAGCCATTGAAGGGCATCTTACAAAAGCCATCATATCTCCCATGCATATGTGTGGATCTTCTCACCCTGACACAAGATCAGAGGCATAGTTTCAATCAAGAGGCTTATGCTGAATGTTCCAGAAAGTTAGACCAAATAAATAAATAAATAAATAAATCTTATGGGCTGAAGCAGCCCCAAACAAGTCCCGCTCCCAGAAACTCTGAGAATGAAGAGAAGAAAGTGACTTCAGAGAATAGAAACCTATTAGACTCTCAGGAAAGCCTATACAGTGGGCCCTTTCTATATGTAGGGATTCTGTTCCAGGAAAATCATGAATGCTCTTGTCCCATTATATTCAATGGTAGTGATGTGCATGTGGGTGCTTCACTGCATTCCTGTTCATGTCACCACCATTTTGGGGATAGAATGTGTCACTTTGCATGAAGAGGAAGTCATAGGCCCTTTTTGCACTGCATTCGCCATGCAAAAGGGCCTCTGGAGTGTTGTGCAATTGCGAGGAGCGGTCCACATGACGTCCTCGTAATTGCGTGATGCTGCTGGGGCTGGCAGGCACTGATTGTGCACTATTTCATTTTTGACTTCTAGCTGAAAATGGTGCACAATTGCGCATTGCTCCAGGCCCCCGCGTGCACTTACCATGCGTGCGGAGCCTCTGGAGCCGCGGTACTTGTGCTTCCTGCCCCAGTGCAGCCTGGAAAATCCCAGGCTGCGCTTTGGAAGGAAGAGGATGAGCCCTCACACTGCCTGTTTGCTAGCAGGCAGTGGCTGTGGAGCTGAAGCAGTGGGGACGCAAGAGCCTCTCGCAAGAGGCTGCTCGCACAATCCCTGCACCACAGTGCCGCAAAAAGGTAAGATGCGAAAAGGGCTATAGATGTGGAGGTTGCAGTTAAGGAGGGCCACTGTATTTTTTATTTTTTGGGGAAGTCTAATTGATTGTCATGCCAGGGTGAGTTGTTTAATGAGGCCTAGCTACAGCTTTGACTACTGTATGTGTGAAATATCTCTTTCATGCAGTCCCCCCATGCCTTTCTCCCAGAAACTGAAATAGTTACGTTGTAGCCTCCTTGGCAATCTCAATTCTCATCCCTTCCTCTGTTCCTTCCTTCTTTGGGACCAGCTCAAATATTTAACAATTGATTTTCAATTTTGTTCTCAGTAAACTCCATTCTTCTTGTCTCATTCATTTCCTTGAGTAGATTACATGGGAGCTATGCTGTGTTGACTAAACAATCCTAAATTACTCATGCTGTTCATCTGTACATTTGGAAATGGGCCAGCTCTTTGTGGCATAATCATTCACCTGCTTGTGATCTAGCTTGAAGCATACTTTCAAGACGTATGTGTGCATGTGCGTGTGCATGCGTGTGTGTGCACATTTGTGTGTGCAACAAAGGGAGAAATTGGATTCCTGTCAGTGACATATAATGGTACACTTTTGCCCTTATCACACTCTGCTGTTATAGTCCAGTATTTCACTTTAACTGCCATGGCAACATGAGTTTGTAGTTTAGTGAGGTCCAAAAGCAATCTGTCTGAGAATTTCCTAAGCTGTAAAGCCCTGCATTCCATAGGATGTTATCATGGCAGTTAAAGTAGAATATAGCACTAAATGTACTGTGATAAGTTCCATGAACATATGTTCTCTTTCAGTTGTTGTGGAAAAAGGTATCTAGTATGCTCTTGAGCAATTATACCATACTGCCATGTCTAAACCCAGAGAAGATGGAACCTTAGTGTCAATCAATGGCCAGAAATGGAGGGCTTCTGGGTATCATCTGTCTTGAATCATGCAGATGGGAAAAGGGAGAGCTGCCATGTTCCCCTGCCAACACAGTGGCTGGAGAAATGCCAGTTGTGTGGCCACAGCCAGATTGTGTTCAGGGTCTAAACCAGCAAACACAATTTAGAGATTGTCTATATGTGTGCTTGTATGCAAACAGTGAAATATAGAAAAAGTCAGGGTGATCAGCCTGAATTCTCAAAAAAGTGGATTAAAAAGTTGGATGTGTTGTGGAAATATTTTCTGGGAAGGAATTATCAGAAGCTATTTGCTATTTTCTTAGTTCTTTATTATTCATTTTAAAGAATAATCACTCCCTTTTCTAACTGCAAAGTTGTTCATCTGCCACATGTTGATTATCCCCTCCCAGGTCTGCTTAGCAATAGATGGAAGCAACCAGTTAGACAAAGAGAACCACCCTACTCAACTTATTGATCAAGAAAACAGAAAAATTTTATAGGCCTGATTCATTCATTCATATCCTTTTCCTTCTTGCTGCCACCACCTATGTTAGAATAGTTACGCTGCTGTTGTGCACTGAAAAGGTCCCAGTCTTCATTGGGAATTATTTTTTTACAGTGTGCCAGGGACTGGCACCATATTTATGCCCATTGGGTATAATTCTTTTTTCTGGAAACTCTTGAAGGACCAGCAGGCAATGGCTCAGAGAGTGGCACTAGTCCAGGGGCCACCATGTTGAGGAGTATCAATCTAAATAACTGCCAGGGGAGTTATGTTCTGTTTGCATTACATGACGCTGATATCCTTTGAGTCTTGGTTTTGGGGGAAAAAAATGGTGTAAATAAAGATAACAACAACGGCCAACTTAGCACATTGTATGTGGACCAATGTACAATGTGCATGGCTGAAACCCCACTGAGTAACAGCAATGCACAAAGTGCAGAGGTAATGCACAGAGACTCTAAAAAAAGTTACCATTCACATGTGCAATGGTTCTGCATATGGAATTCTGCTTCTGCCACTGTCAGTGCTTTTCAGGGTTGAGCATTGTCCACAAAGCCGCGCCAAATATATAGAACAATTTGTACTCATATATGTCACTGATAGGATACCAGACTCATTCTGATCTAGTTCATAGTTTTCACACATAAAATACTGCATACTTTTCCTAGGTTCCTCTTCAATTTGTTTCTTCAAAAATTGAGCTTCTAATTAAGGTGCAAATAGTTGAGGGTATCACTCTTTCATTATTAAAACTTAACAGATATTTAAAAAGTAATGCTAAGGTACTTTATAATTCAATGGAATAACCTGCCCAGGACCTAGAAGAGGGCAAGAGCCCACTGTCAAATGTTTTCCATTTACACCTTGTGCTGTCGGAAAAATTAACACAGTTTAATCCTGGGAGGAAAAGGCTGTCTTAATTTTTTTCACTTAAAGCTCTGACCTGTTTTATGGTGGTACTATCAAAATATTTGTCAACAAACACTGCCTAATGTAATTTTGTAATGGGATCATGTTCTTTCCAAGGATAATCAAAATAAGCTGGAGGATTCTGAATGTAGCACACAGAGAATGATATTGTCAAGCTGCTCACATATGCATAATGAAAATATTTGCATTAATCAAGGACAGCAGACTTCAGCGTACTATTTTATTCATGGTGGTATGCTTTTTGTTCCCACTGCAATTTTCTGTACACAAACATAACCAGTGAGTAAATAAGAATAATTTGCGCTTGCACAGTGCCATTTTCTGTTCCATGGTTGTAAAGTACTTAAGCAGTACTAATTGTTTTTCACTTGACTCTTAGTATTTGGCTGGATGTATCAGGTCAGCCTTGGTTAGTACTTGGATGGGAGACGACCAATGAATACCAGGTTCTGTAGGCTATATTTCATAAGAAGGAACTTGTAAAATCACATTTAAGTATTCCTTGCCTAAGAAAATTCTTGTGAAGTTCGTGGGGTCACTATAAGTTGACATTTGACTTGAAGGTACATACGCATCTGTTGACTTTATCTTCTTTGTAATGCTCTGCTGGAATAGTGATGGGTTAGTTCACATTGATAGAGCCAGGATTGGCATATCCTGTTTTAGACTCTAATTTTCTGGGGCAAATTTACAAGTCACACATCTTGTAAATTGATCCATATGCCATCTCCAGATGTACAGCTTACAGTATTGCTGGCTTTTACCAGACAGATAGAAACTGCCAAGAGCAGAGGAGAGGCACCTCTGCTGTGTTAGCCTAATTTGGCCTGTGAAGAGTCCCAGCCCAGTCTGCAAAGGGCCTGGTTGATGCCCTTTCCACCCCAAAATGCCACCTGCTGCTTACCCTCAGTTTCCCTTGCAGAGATTACCCTCCTAAGTAGAAAAGCTAATGGTATGCTAGAAGCTCCAGACAATTATGCAAATAGTGGCAATGATATCATGGGATATAGCCACATCTCCTGGTATCATCCTATCCATGCAGGGTTGGAGGAGGAGGAAACCCCAAACTGGCCTTAGCTTAACATTTCTTAGAAACAGAAGATAGATGGGAAAGGAAATAAGAAACTTGGAAGAAAAGATTCAGAGCATCCAGAATAATTGGGATTTACTGTTAGAGAATGGGACGTGGGAAGGAAGAAGTCTATCACAGAGAGCGACTGAAAGAGGAAAAATATAATCCACCTGCACGTGTGGGGGATGTTGATAGACTCTGGCCAACAATTTGTTTTTTCCCCCCTAGCAATCAAAATAGTGCTTCCATATACACAGTTTTATATACAGAATTCAAGGAGACAGCTGTAGTTGTTTCAGCATAAGAAGAAGGAGGGAAAAAGGAGAGATCTAGCAGTATCTTTGAGACTGGTTGATATATTTCAGCATAAGCTTTCATGGACTTCAGTCCCCTTCGTCAGATGCGTCTGATGAAGTGAACTGTATCTGATGAAGTGAACTGTATCTGATGAAGTGGTCTGGAGTCCATGAAAACTCATTGCTTAAATATTCTCAAAGGTGCTGCTAGATAACTCCTCCTCCTTTCCTTCATGTACAGAAGACTCTTTCCATAACAAGGATGGGGAAAGCATGGGCCCAGGTATTTCCAGACTGAAACTCCTGTCATACCTGATCAGGATAGCCAAGGTGAGGGGTTGTGAGATTTGCAGTCCAACAATACTGTATGCAGAGTAGCACACATTCTACATCCCTGCTCCACATGATCTGGGATGGTGAAAACATAGGGTCACTGTGGCAAACCCGGAGTGGGGTGTTCATAGCCATCAGAGCTGCCCTAGCAACAGAAAGGGATTTAATTTGATTGATTCGCTGACTATAGAAACCAGGTTAGCCAGAGGGAGGGGCTAGGTGGAGGAGTTAACATAGCAGAAAAATAACAGAAACAGGATTTGAAAAAGAATTCCACCTGTGAGTTTGAAAGGAGAGGAGTTCATGCAGAGAGAGAGAAAGAGAGAGTTGAGGAAGTGTTTGCCTGTTAAGAGCTGAAAGTCCTTTGATGTTGGATAACATTTAACCGTCATATACCTTTCCCTTGTCAGTTTGTTTAATATAGATTTATTATATTTTTTAAAAAGAGCAGTCTAAATACAGTGTCCCTTTAATCTGAGCTCAATTACACATGCTAACACCAGTGATACATTCATTGGGATAAACCTGAAAAAGCTTTGCCTTATATCCACAAGGGTTGTGGGTTTAGGGAAAGCAGAAGGAAGATATAAGTGTGGAGAGGGAGCCAGAGGGTGGTAAGTATATAAAACGGTGCTGCTTCTACAGAGAGGGAGACGAAAAGTAGACCTGCTCTGTCATAGCCTGGCTAGCCCAGATCTCCACATTTTGACAGTCACCAGTTATGATTCCTCCACTTTGCGGGCACCCTTTTGTATGGCAACACAGAAACAATATGACACAATATAGATGGAAAAGAAGAACAGAATACAGCAGAGATCTGAGGGGAAAGATGATGAGACAGCATAGGCTTTGCTGGCCAGGCATAATAGAAATTGTAGTTCAAATGTATCTGGAAGATATTTTCTTCCTCCCAAGTTTTTCTTTCTCCCAACTGACATTGACTTTTTTTTTCATAGTCAGGGGTTTTGTAACCAACATCTGGATCCTAACGAACATGATGAAACAATTTGACTCTTTCTTTTCTCTTATAGAATGAGAAACTTTACTTCCCTCCGGAGGTTGGGACTAATCTGTAATGAAATGTTAAGGACATCCGTAAAAGCTGGATCTAGAAATGAAGGAAAAAGATCTTCTTACATGGCGGATAAGAGGGAAAGCAGATAAAATAAAAAAACCAAAAAACGAATGGTTTCTAGTCTGGAAATTTCTCAAATACAATTGGAGTAATTCAATTATAGATTAGATACTGTCCAATCTGGTTAAAATAAATCAAAAACAAGGTTAAAGTAGACATAATGGTTTTATTTGTATGACATTGATTGTTAATGAATTTCAGTGATATTTACAGTTGCTTTTGAAATAACACTATGGACTAGATGAATAAGTTCCATGGGACCAGGAGAAAGCCCATCAAATTGAGCACAGTATTCAGTATTTGTTTCCTATAAAGGGGGAGGAAGTGTAAGTTATAGATAATGAAATAGGTTTCAGGTTTGGGTGGGAAGGAGGGAACTTTTTTTTTCTTTTCAATTTTTCTTCCTGTTTCAACAGAATATATATATGGTGTGTGTGTGTGTGTGTGTGTGTGTGTGTAAATAAATAAATAAATAAATATGGATTAAAAATGTATCAGCGTTAAGTTAAAAGACTGAATGTAACTGAACGTAATTCTGTAAAATATATGTCATTGCACCAGAAATGTTTGTAAACTTCTTTTTTTTCTCCCCCCTCTTTTTTTTTAATGGATGTCGATACTTTTAATAAAATAAAATTAAAAAAAAATTAAACTAAAAAAAAAGCTGGATCAAAGGATTAAAAACATAAACTATCAAATAACAACAACAAAAACTGGAAGGCTACATGCTTGCCATCTCCCTCCTATCTCTTGCTACATGTGGAATGCTTGTGGGTGTGTGGAAGTTATGGGGAGAGGGAAAAGGGTTAAGTGAATGACACCACATTTCCACTTGCCACTTTCATGCTGCATATGGTCCTTTTATCCTCCACTGCTTTGTGACTGTTTGATGGAGATCCAAGTTTTGAGCTCTGCTTAGAGGATGTCATTTTGCTCTATGTTCCACAGTCCCCCCTCTTTTTTTCCAAAAAGAAAAGTCTGAGACTGCTTGTACCACAATTTGATAGTTCATTTTCTCCAATTGTTCTGATTTGGCAGAGACCGTCCCAGTTAATCCTTTTGTCATCCTACTTTTCCAGTTGTGTTTAAAATGTCCCAATTTCTATCTTCTCTTTGCTTCCTCCTCAATTCACTTCTATTGCTGTCAATTGAGTTCAAAGTACAAAAGAAGTTTGCACTCAGGTCAGTGGGAGGAGAAGAGAGGAGGGGGATCCTGCCCTTTCCAATAGATTCAGGCAAAAGTAAACTGCTGCAGTCTGTCCTACCTTGCGTGTTTTTCTTTGTTTGGAACTTTTGATGTTTTGATCACACTCTGATGTTCCTTGGCCACATGTGTCCCTGTTTTCATCTGTGAAATATTGGAAGGTATGCTCTTTGTTCATGAAGAGATCTAAATCTACCCTTGTAGCCTGGCTGCTAAAAGGATGGTAATTCATGCTCTTCTTGGGAGCCCTGGGGCTCAGTGATTAAATGCCGGTACTGCAGCCACAGGGTTGTGAGTTCGATTCTGCTGGGCTCCAGGTTGGCTCAGCCTTCCATCCCTCTGCAGGTCAGTAAAATGAGTACCCAGCTTATTGGGGGCAATTAGCTAACACATTGTAAATTGCTTAGAAGAGCACCTAGCTGATAAGCAGTACAGAAATACACTTCGTACTGCTATTATTTCTATGCCACAACCCTCTGCACTGCATGAAAACCTGCTCTGGAGGGTTTTTCTGCTCTTTTGAGGGTGCATGGGGTGCTTCAGGGAGAAGGCTTCTTCTCTCCCAATTCCAGGAAGAGAAGAAGCCTGACAGAGCCTGACCAGATTGCTCCATTAATGGGCAAGTTTTATTTATCAGTCTGAAAAATAAATACTAGTAGATAAATTATAGCCCAAATAGTGTGCTTCCTTTTATTTTTATTTTTTTTTGGTAACACAAGCTGCAGATTCTCGATCATTTGCTGTCTGCATGAGTTTTCCACCATGTGAAGGATTTTCTAATAAAACTCTTTCAACCCTGGGGCTGAAAGGTGTACTGTGAATTTTGAAGAGTATTCTTTGTATTGCACTTCTGTGAGAAAAGATGTTTCATGCTGTCTATATATTCAACCAGATACAAGCTTATAAATTAACAAAGAATTTTTTTGTATTTGAATCTGACCATTATAGCTCCATGGCACTCCCAAAATATTACCTTTACCTTGTGAAAGTCAGTAGTGATCCCTACACATGAGAAAAAGGTATGGGCAATTTGGCTATGGCAGGGAGTCTTGCGTATTCTGTTCTTTGTGATATCTGTGCTCTTATTCCCAAATCTCCAGCCATTCCTATTTTCTTTCATTTAAGATGTGTCCACTGTGACACACTGATTCTCCTACTGTGAGAGGTAAATACAGAGGCCATCTTCCAATTTAAAACAGAAATAAAAGTAAGTCATAATATATCCCTTTTCAAGCCCTTTCAGGTAGTTGTAGGTAAATTTTCTATTTCCCCAAGAAATATCTATGCATCCTGCAAAGAAAATAACCCAGAATCTTGTGGTACCTTAACTAACACATATAATATATTGTCAGCCTTGTGGATCAGGGTGTACTTCATCAGATGGCTCATAATCCACAAAAAAATTCATGCCATAATAAACAAATTTTGGTGCTCTGTTCCACTGGTTTTGCTGTAGCAGGTAAATCCAGGCATCCTTCAGAGCAGAAAACTAGTGAGAGTCCCTTATGGTTAAAGTTTTGACAAGAGGTGTTGAAAATTCAAAATTCCCTCCCTGACCCTCAAACAGAAATTATGCCAGGTTTAATTGAAATGTATTTACTGTGAATTAGAACAAAAGGGAAATCTGGCATTCTTTGTCTCCAGCATGTGTGTTACTGACACTGCTGTCATAGCAGGGCAACAAATGAAATTCTTTGCAAAATGTCTTTGTATTTGTGTAAAAGAAGTGAGGAACCCTTTATCTCTTGCACAGTATGTTTCCTTCATGATTCTCCTTCTGTCACCTCCTTTCCTCCATCCCCCTCTTTCTGCCACTTCTTATATTTGTCTCTTCTCTGCTGTCCTGCTTTCCTTCCAGAAATACTGGGATCTCTGTGAAAAGGACATGTTAGTCTTGCCAGTTCTCTGAACTAATTGCCTGCAGAATTCTTTTGGATTAGACCAAGGGCTATTATTTGCCTAGACAGACGCAACTAAGAGAGTGATAGTATCTGGGATTCTGAGAAGATTTGAGGATGACAATTAACAAGGCAATTAAAGATAAGGGAACTAGACATTTTTTCCCCTCTGAATATCTTGTGACAGCAAGGGTGAGGAACTTTTAGTCCTCCAAATGTTGTTGGACTGTAATAAATTGCAGTTACCATAGGCAATGATGAGGATGGGAAACACAACCAGAAGCATATGAAATACTACACATTCCCCATCCATATTCTAGGTGTTCAGAGTTTGCATAGGGACTAACTGAAAACACAGACAGATTGGCCAGTCCTATTAGGGAAAGTGTACAAAAGTAAGGTTCAGGGTACATTTAAGTGTTGTCTTGAATATCATACGCAAATCACTGCTGCATTTTGCTTTGACCAAAATTTGACAGTTGCCACAGTACTAAGGAGAAACAGCCAAAGAATTCTGAGGGAAGTAAAAGAAGGTTTTGTGCTGTACAATTAACAACAGTTTCTCAGTGGGTTTGGAGCATTCTGAGCCATAAATAAACTCCAGTTTAGCTATCACAAGACAGTTTCATTTCTTTCTCTTCTTTTTCTTTTACAAGTGCTTTTGTTGAATTTGGAACTGACAATTTACAAAACAGAAAAGAAATTGAAAGGTTATACATTATTTTTTTAAAAAATCAGTATATAATGAATGAGCTCCATCATTCAACAAAATTGTTTGTGGAACTGTCTTCTGTAATACATATGCTTAATCAATAAAGTGACTGGCCAAATTTGAGAGCATCAGTCCATCACAACTAGATTAGAGAACTTCCAGGTAATAGTGATGGGGATTCTGGCTGCTGTCAGTAACTGATACAGACATTTCTTCATATTTTCCTTTTGTACCATCTATATAAATGTAGATTAGCCTACTATTATTTTAAGAGATTCCATACCTTTGAAGGAATAACTTCTATCTCTGCAAAAAGCCTACAATGGTTTAGGCTGGAAAAGAAATGGGTTAACCTTTAAAGGTGTTATAATAGACTCCAAACCCAATCCTGTGTGGGTTTACTCAGAAGACCCTCTGAATTCTGTGGGAGCTGCTGCTTTGCCTTGTGACTGTTACAATCATCACTCTGGGATCATCCTACAGTGTAAATACAACATTTAAAGACTTGTCCTAATGTTGTTGTGCGTCTTCAAGTCATTTCTGACTTATGACAACCCAAAGGTGAATGTATCACAGACTTTCCTGGGCCTGAGGGTGTATAACATGCCCAGGGTCACCCAGTAGGTTTCCCTGGTCAAGTGGGGAATCGAACCCCGATTGCCAGAGTCATAGTCCAACACTCAAAGATGTGCCCAGTTGCATGGCTCTTTCTACTCGAATAAGCACCGTGCTGGAAGAAGGATGTTGTTTCCATATTGCTTCCATGGGAAAGCTTATGTGATTAACCTCATCCACATATGTGAAGTCTTTTAAATGGTACAGAAGAATTGTGGGATATAGCTCTGTAAAAGTCTTCCACTGCACTAGTATCACATTTAAAGGAGAGACAGGCAAGCTGGTGTCTTACAGATGTCTTAGATTACAACTCCCATTAACTCCAGCCAATTTAGCTGATGGCCAGAGATTATGGCAGTTGTAGTCTGAAACATATGAAGACTTAAATATGACCTACTCCTGATTTAAAAGTGCAGTCCTAAACATCCCTACTTGGAAATAATAAATATACTCCATTGAATTCAAGTGGATCTGCTTTCAGGGAGGAAGTACAGCTCAGTTAGCCTGGTTGAATAGCAAATTGCAAAACTGGTCTGGTCTGACAGTGAGAACTTGGCAAATGCTAAACAATATCTGCTGTAAACCAATTTCTAGTACAATCCAAAAGAGAATTGCACTGTGTTCTTTATGGCCTGCTTAGATATTGTCTCGTTTTCGGTAGTTTTCAGCCCCTCTGGTTTTTACTGCTTATAGTTTCCTTCCTTCAGCTTCAGTATTCCATTCTGACAATAGGCAAGCAGTGGATGGCTTACTAATAAAAAGTTGTTTTCATATTCTCCATTTTATGGCAGCAAAACAGGGTTTTTATGGTAAAACTCTTCAGTCTTGACTGATAAGAACAAGGTCTTGCATCTTTAACAGCCTTATTATTCAGATAAGAGAGTCTATTCCAGCAGAGGGAGTCAGAATGCTATTCTATTTTGTCTTTCTATGTAGCTAGACAAGAAGTAATACTGAGTGAAAGGAGGGGATTTTCATGAACATTATCATCAGGTCAAGGTGCCTCCCTTTTGGCAATGTTTTGGCAAAAATGTTCAGTTCTTTGAAGTATTGGTCTTACTTTGAACAGGTTTAATTTACTATTACAGATCAATGAATGGATAAAATTAGTCATGCGATCGGTTCAGGAAGCATTTCCAAAACTGGCTTTTCCCCCACCTTGAGGATGTGATTTCTTGCATAGTATTGAGTCCTGGTTTGTCTGGACTATTGTATGAAGAAAGAAGAAGAAGAGGAAGAGGAAGAGGAAGAAGAAGGGGGAGAGAGAGAGAGAGAGAACGAAAGTGAGCGTGAGAGCATAACCCAGGAACAAACTGTCATAGAAACAGCAGAATGTTAGGTAAATAATAATGATTAACTGTTAAAAAGAGGGATACTTTTAAGACAATTTGGGGAAAATTTTTGAACCCCCCAAATAAAAATGGGGCAGACATTTGGCACAGCCATAATGGGAACCCTCAACTGTACTTCTGTTTTGTGTGGGCTAAAGCACAATGGAAATTTTAAAAGGCCTTTTTTTGAGTGGGGCAATAGCTTGCATGCTAGATATTTTTGAGAAGTAACTTTGTTTTTGGCTGAAGTGATTTTTATTTTTAAATGTCGTGGTATAATTTGTCATGGCTGCATTCTTGGGAAACCTGGGATATGTAGTTTGGGGAGACAGTCATACTCTCTGCCAGAGAATTCTAGTTACCTCAGGAAACTTCAGATCTCAAGATTCCATAGGGTGATACCAAAATGCTATTATTGTGTTGTATGAAAGGGCCCATGGTGATTTCTTCTTCTTTAATTAAAGTGTAGGCATTTTTAAAAACATCACTTCTAAATAACTTTTTGTTTTGAAGACCAGAACTATTCAGCAAAAATGTGAAATTTATTCAAGTGAGGGTGATGGTGGATGGTGGAGGTCATCTTTCCTTTATCTGTCACTGTTCAAAACTGAACATTCATTGGGCCTTTCTGTACTACATTGTTATAGTGCTATTGTTCCACTTTCAACCTCCTATGGAATCCTGGGATTGTAGTTTAAGGAGGGGCATTCAGAATTCTCAGCTAGAGACCTCTTTGGAACCTCAGAATTCCACAGGATGTTGAAAATGGAATAATAGCACTATAACAATGTACTGCAGAAATGGCCCATTGTGACTGAAATATGATGTCTTCATTCATTCTAATAGTTCCTGATTACTTTAGGCAAAACAAAAACATTACCACTAGAAGTTGTAGTAAGATCTATTGGGCAATATGGACAGATGTCACATTAGCTTACCTCAAAAAGAAGTGAGTAACTATAACTAGAAAATATTACTCATAATATATGAATGCTACCTGTTGTTGTTGTTGTTGTTGTTGTTGTTGTTGTTATTGTGTGCCTTCAAGTAGTTTCTGACTTATGGTGACCCTACAGTGAAGCTATAGTGGATTTTCTGGGGGGCTCAGAGTATGTACTGCACCCAAGATCATCCAGAGGTTATCCATGGCTGGGAATTGAACCTTGGTCTCCAGGGGTTATAGTCCAGCGTAACCCTTGCAATAATGTGCTATAGGTGTTGTTACTTACTTAAGCTTTAACTTATGCCATCAATGATGAAGAACTCTGAATCCATATGAAAGAGGAAACTGGCTATTGAGGCAATGGGACTATTGGATAACACCACCGTTAAAAGAGAATTAAAGGGGAACAAGAACAGAGCATAGAAGATCAGTGCTGCCCCACATCTCTTTTCACTGTCTGAAGTGTCTGAAGTGATGTATTTACAAAGAGAAGCTTGAGGACCCGAGGCAAATATCAGCTATAAGAGACGAAATTTTAGACATTGCTGAGAAATTAATAATAAATAATTGAGCACAGACACCATCCATTCTAGAGCACTTAAATAATAAAATGTCAAATAATATGCACCATGTCTTTCAAACTGGCTTCTGCACCTAAAAATGAGGGCATGGCCAATTTTATGCCAGTTTTTAAAAAGAGATGGGAGAAAGGTTCTAGGAATTTAAGATCAGACAGCCTCGAATGGTAGAATCTTTGATCTGCAAGGGACTACAAGACCCACTTAGGCCAACCCTCTCTCATGCAGGAATTCACCTCTTAACCATCTTCAGCCTACCCAGCTCCCTAAACTGCTTCCTAAGTAACCTCTCCTGGCCTGACCACCCCCCTCCCCCATGGAAACAACATTAATCCATTCTCCAGTCATTAGTGAAATGGATTACCCTTCTTCTCATGCAGTTCAGGCCTGATAAAATTGGTTGAGGGGGGATTCATGATTGTGTCAAAGTGTCACAGTCGTAACTAAGTAGTAATCAGGATACAGAACAATTACCTAGATTTACACATATGTAACTGTTCCATATTCATAAGGTCTGAAGAGGGACAACAGTTTGCACAGCAGCTGAGAGAAGTGAGATCCCTTTCCTCACTCTGTGTAAATTGGGAAGGGTCATGGAGAAGAGAAGGTGTATAGGAGCTGAGGTGACCAGAGCTTTGTTTTAGCAAAGTCTCTGAGCTGTAGCCTGAGCTGTGTACCTTTTGGTAGCTCTACAGCCTTGGGACACTTGGGGTGACAGGAGAAGAGTTGAAACACCGTATCCAGGAGCTGTGAAGGGTGTTCAAGGTGCAGAATGAGTGGAAGCTTGCTTATAGCAGGCTAAGAACATCTGCTTCTCAGGAAAATCAAACAAAGGATCTCATTTTCATAGGTTTCCCCTTCTGATAGCTCACAATAACCTTGGTTCTGATACAAACCTTCATCTGCTTTCTCCAGTGGATGATTCCTATTAACAAGCCTTCCTGCCCTTAGCACTTAACGTTCACATACTTCTGTCATCAAATCTCAGCACTGCAACTAATTGATAGTGTATTCAATATACACTATATTTTAAACCAGCCAATTCCCACTAAGGATGTTGTCTCCTCTCAGTTTTATCTCTGAGGTAAATCATTATCTATTGCAGTTTGTGTGTTGAAAAGTTATATTGAGTTTTTTGATTCTTGAGAGCTACATGAGGTTTTCTGTAGACATGTAGCCAACTAATTATGATCGTAGTTTAAGAAACTGATGTTTCTAAACTTACATGTTTACACTATGAAAAAAAAATCAAATGGTTGATAGAAGTTCTCTGTTCCTATTGGTGGCTGCTGGTGGCTATCAAGTCGGGAGGTAGTCAATCTGCTCTGGAATTTAGTCTGAATTTTAAAGAAACAGATCCTCCATTGGTTCAGCATCTCGGTAAGCCCCTTTAAAGGTGGGACTGAAACTCAGATCAGAATCACTACTCCACTGATACAAGACTGCAGGAAGATTTCATCTAGAGAGGTAGAATTCTTATTCTGGGGAGCAAGGACCTTAGATTGCCCCCCATTGCTACATTCCTGAAGCACAGTTGTCGTTGCCCCCTCACATTCAAACAAAAGTGAATTATTATTGTATCATCAATTAGAAAAAAACTATGGGAGACATAATGTTCAGACTAGACATGATACATATGCAACAGTAGCTTCATACTGCTTTGGCACAGATAATTTTGAGCAGAGAAATGCCGTTCTATCTCTACTGTGAATCATTCCCGCCAAAGCTGATTTTGCCTATAAAAGGGAATTGTTGCCCTTTTGTTTTGTATGCTCCAAATATATAGTTCCACCCTTAGGGGAAAGGGCAGGATAAAAAGATGTGAAATGCGGCAATGAAATTCAGTCATCTTGGTCCAAATCCAGTACTGAAATATTGAAACACACATACAGACATATTTAAATAAATGTGCTATATTTCAGTATTGCTCAAGAGATCCTGGAAATTCTGAAAACTATCTTTGAAAAGAAAACAATCCAAACCAAACAAAAATGAATGCTGAAGTGCTAACCTTCTGTGAAAGCAAAATCTATATCCCGTTATGAAGAGGGAAATTATAAGTCCTTTGTAATAAAATGCAATGTGTTGGAAGTTCACATACTTTGAAAAGAAACTAGCATAAAACCTGACCTTTCTCAGCCTTTGACGGTTTTGCACATGGTAAGTATGACAAAATTGTACATTTTGTATTCTCTGGGTCATAGACATTGATATTTGTGTGAATTTTGACCCCTCGTTTTCAGAAAGCACAAATTATTTTTTGGTATCAAGCTGAGGGGAGGATGTGTGGAGGTGAAGTAGAGAGGTAAAGGGTTTTTTTTAAAAAAAAATACATATGCCAACTTTACTTTTTGCATAACTTTAGTCTCTTCTTGCTGTGAAAGAATCTACAAGAGCTGCTTTTTCAGAAGAGAAAGCAAGACTCTCAGGCTGAGTTCATGCCTTGGCTGACTGGGAACCCAGACTTTTTATCAAGGGAGGAGAAGAAAAGCAGAACTTTGCAGCTGAGCTCTTTGTGTGGGTGGGAAAAGACAAGATGTCAGAGGGAACAATGTGAATTTTGAATGAATTGAGGCAGCAGCTACTGAAATCTAGTAAACACATGGAACTAACAAGGCTAGCTCACTCTCTCCTGGCATCTATCTGTACCACAAGGAAATAAATAAATGCCTTTATTTTTGCTGGGCATTTTTGTGGGAAATGTGAATTTCTGTGTTTTCCCACATTTTCTTCCATGTCTACGAATTCTAAACCAGGAGGAGGGATCATGTGCCCCTCCATAGGCTAATGGGCTATAACTTCTAGAATTCCTCTTGATTGTCTATGGTGGCTAGGGCTGATGAGATTTGAAGTCCAACCATATTTGGAGGTTATGTAGGACATGTTTCTCAGCCCTGATTTAAACACTCTCATTTGCCAGTGGAAGAGAAAAAGTTCTATTGATCACTACCAATATGGCTGGATAAAAGCCTAGGGATGACAAGTTCCTGTTGCCTAGGTCAGGATCCAAAGAGTGTCTTTGAATGGGTGGAGAAGAGGCCCATGGCTTGAGCAGTAGGGTGCCACCCCTGCTCCACAATCCAGCATTTAGCGGATGCATTTTCCCATAGATCCCCTTTCTTCTAAATAAGAAATACATGTGTGTATTGTTGAAGTCAAGACGGGATTCTTTATAGCCCTCCACATTTTTTGCACTCAAAGTAGATTCACCCTAGATAGTCATCATCACTGTTGTTGTCATATTTATGTCTTAAGCCCTTTCTCCAGTTTGGGACTCAAAGCAGCTTACACCAAATTAAAAGATATATGATTAAAAATCCACAAGATACAAAAGTTAAAACAATATTAAACAATCAGACAACCACTTTTTTTTTAAAAAAAATCATTAAACATGTACACGCACACACACACACACACACACACACACCAACAACAAGTAGCAAGATCCAGCACATTATTTTGGTGGGATGAGTTTATACTGAAACTCACCAAATGCCTGTAGGAATAGAAAAGTGTTTACTTGTCTGTAAAAAGAAGGTAGGGAGGGTGTCACTCTAACTTCTCCCAGAAGGCAATGACTGAGAAGGTCCCTCTCCTGTGTTCCCACCAGATGTATCTGTGAAGGTGGTGGGACAGAGAGAAGGGCTGCCTCAGCAGATCTCAGATCATGAGCTGGTTCATAAGAGAAAATATCATCCTACAGATAACCTGGATCTGAGTTGTATAGGGCTATAAAGGTCCAAATCAACACTTTATATTGTTCCTGGAAACAGACCAGCAGCCAGTGGAGTTGTTGTAACAAAGGAGTTGTGTGTTCTTTCCAGCCAGCCCCAGTTAGCAATCTGGCTGCTGCTCTTTGGAGCAGTTGAAGTTTCTGGGTTCTCTTCAAAGGAAACCCCATGTAGAGTATGATACAGTAATCCAACTCAGATGTAGCTAAGAGATGTGTCACGATAGCCAGATCATACATCTCAAGGAATGGATGCACCTAGTATAGAAGCTTTAAATGTATTACTGCACTCCCAGACACCACTGAAACCTGAGCTTCCAGGTCAGAGTTGAATCCAGGAACACACCCAAACTGTAGACCTGCTTCCTCAGGGGGAATGTAACCCCATCCAGCACAGGCTGAATCCCGATTCCTTGACCTATATTCTGACTGACCAGGGGCACTTCTGTCTTGTCTGGATTAAGTTTTGATTTGTTTGCCATCATCCAGTCCATTACTTATGACGGGAATCAGTTTAGGAGCAAAACAACTTGGAAAGGAGTAATAAAGTTGGATGTCATCTGTGTACTGACAGCACTGAACTCGGACATTCCAGACAATATTTTATAGAGGTTTCATGTATATTTTAAATAGGATGTGGGACAGGATTGACCCCATAGGCCAACAGCTTAAGGATAGAACCTTTTCCCTGATCACCACCATCTGGAAAGAATGGAACAACTGTAAAGCAGTGCCTCCAAGTCCCATTCCAGCCAGGCAACCCAGAAGGATACCATGACTGATGGTATCAAAAGCTTGCAGGAGGTCCAGTAAAACTATTAAGGACACACTTCTCTCTAGCTTCTGGCATAGATCATACACCAAAGCAATCAAAGTCACCTCTATCTCACAACCAGGCCTGAAACCAGATTGAAATAGATCTAGATAATCTGTCTCATCCAGAAACCTCTGGAGCTGGCAGGCATGGAATGTAACTGGTCAATAATTATCCACAATGGTGACATCCAAGGAAGACTTTTTAAATGATGGTTTTATAACAATATCCTTCAGGCAAGCTGGAACTCTGCCATTTTTTTTTAGTAAGGCATTAACCACTCTCTTTATTCACACTGCCAATCCCCTGTTAGCTTTTTTTACATAAGTCAGGAAGATCAATGATATAACTTACACATGGTGGGTCTCACTTCTCCAAGGATCCTGTTAGCATCTTCAGGTTGCAGAAACCAAAAAATATCCATTGTTGCTTAATCTGTATCAATTATAGTATTCAAGTTAGAGTGGGTCTGAATTATTTTATTTGCAAAGTGTTGGGCAAGTTTTTCTCAGTGAGCTGTCAAGCGGTCTGGCCCCTGACCACTTGAAACAGCTCTGCTGGCTGGTTCTTTACAGATGCAATAGAGACAGAAAAGAAATTTGCCTTTGATTCAGTTCAGTTCCCTAGAAAAATAAATAAATCATCAAATCAAACAAGTCCCTGAACAGCCTACTTCAATGTAATCAATACCATATTCAAATTTAAACAGTTAATTACAGTTGAACAACCAACAGTAATATAATGACAACATTAAATAGAAAGCCACAATTCATTTTCTCATTCATTTTTTGCCAATGCTGAATAATAATACCTTATGTTACAGCAAATATTTCCTTGCCTGAATGGGAAAGAGGAGGTACACACATGTTTAAGGAACTGGAAGTGTTGAAGAGGCAGGTCACTGACATTTCCTGGTACTGATGCAAAACTCATATGTACCAGTCCTCCCTATTCTAGTGCTTTCCAGATATCTTAAATTATAAATCTTAAGTATCCCTGCGGAGAGATTATGAGGTTTGTAGTCCAACACATCTAGCAGATACTGGGTTTGGAAGTTGAGTTGCAGTTAAAGTCAGATATATTGTTGAGGTGGTATCCATAAAGATTGGAATTCATAAGCCATTGTGAATGCACCCAATTTTGTCTGACATTGAAATCTAATTAGTGTTGGGTCTGGTTATTTACTTGAATGGGATCCAACCAGAGAGTGCCAGAGATCTCATGGAGAGCTATTGCAGCCAATCAGAACTGAAAATACTGAGGTAGATGGACCAGTGGTTTGATGCTATATAAGATTAGCTTTATATGTTCCTATGAACCATGGTACCTGAGAACAAGTTATTCAACAACACCGAAAACAGGGATCTAAAATAGCAGAAGTTGACAGCTATGAAAAGATACTGTTGCATCACACACAATACATACGCCCATGCTCACAACTATACCTTCAGTCTCAGGGCATATTAGCTTTAAAAAAAATATTTCAAGTTCAAAAAGCAAGTCTGTTCAAAAGCAAGTTTGTCTTCATTGTACTAGTGTTTTCATCAGTGAAAAGGAAATGGTTAATGAGTATGGTATGCTACGGCTGATGTACTTCACACATTTCTATTATGGAAAACATTGGTCCTTATAATTATTCTCCAGTGTTTCTCTGCACTTGTGTGCCATCCTACACTTAAGAACCTTTGGGGCATGCTGAAATCCTCACATTCCCCCCCCCCGCTAAACTAAGGCCCTTTTCACATAGCATTTGTCATGCGAAAGGGCGCCTGGAGCATCGCATGATTGGGAGGAGTGATCTGCATGACGCACTCACAATCATGCGATGATCCAGGGGCCAGCAGGCGCTGATCATGCACCTTTTCATTTTCAGCTGGAAGCCAAAAATGGTGTGAGATCGCGCATTGCTCCTGGGCCCCGTGCACACTTACCTGGCGTGCAGAGCCTCTGGATCCGCGTCGGTCGTGCTTCCTGACCCAGCGCAGCCTGGGAAACTCCCAGGCTGTACTGTGGAAGAAAAGAGGCGGGGCTCTCACATGAGCAGGCAGCTCGTGCAGAGCTGAAGCAGCAGGGATGTGAGAGCCTCTTGCTGGAGGCTGCTCGCACGATCCCCGCACCCCAGCGCCGGAAAAAGGTAAGGTGTGGAAAGGGCCTAAGTGTTAGACATATATAGGTGTTGCCATAGCTGGTTATGGGACACTGAAGGATTTGTTTGCTATTTATCTGTATTTGCCGGCAGATATTGATGGATCTACTTAGTTAGATGTTTTCTTCATGCATTTTTTTTTTAAATCTGTCTCTTTGTATTGCAAATGCAAAATCAGAGTGAAAACGGAACTGCCAGAAATCTTCAAATCAGAAAATTTTGTCTAAGACTTCTAGGCACAGCCATTCCAGAATTTGATTCCTCTCAGGGGCCAATGTTCCTGCCATCAAAGTCCTTATATTCCCCAACCCCCATCCGTCAATGTGAGGAACATACCTGGTGAGAACTGGCTGAGAGATGATGGAGCTGTAGGCTTTGTTCAAACCACTGGGCCGTCCCTTTCACTCTTAGGAACTCTCAGAAAAGGGTCAGACCCTGGGACAATTGAGGTTATTTCTGTACTACACTGTTATAGTGCTATTATTCCACTCTCAACATCCTGTGGCATTCTGGGGTTTGTAGTTTACTGAAGCCAAAGAGCTCTCTGGCGTAGAATACTAAATGTCCTTCCCTAAACTGCAAATGCCAGGATTCCAGAGAATGTTGAAAGTGGAATCATCACGCTATAACAAGCTAGTGCAGAAATGGCCTATAACAGAGTAGTGTGGAAATGGCCTGAAGAGAAAATAAATGCTTAGCTGAGGTATAGATCTTGAAGAAAGTGGTTGGGACTGTCCTTGGTTCTGCTACTGTTGTCTGTTGCAGGGCCTGTACACTTTATACCATTATAACACTCTGCTTCCTTTTTAACTAGCACAGCAACATACTATGTAATCCTGGAGTCTGTCAGTTGATAAGACACTAGGGCTTGTGAGTTAGAATTCTAAATACTGCTGCCTAAACAGCAAATCCTGGAATTCCTCAGGATGGAACTGTGGCAGTTAAAATAGAATCATAATGCTATAATCATGGAGTTTAGAAGGGCTGGCATTTACAGTTGGAATCATTTGTGATCGTTACTAGGTTACCTACCTGAATTATTCCTTTCCTTGTGTGTTCTTATGGGAGGTCAGGATATAGGGAATGCTGGACTTAATGGTTTAATTGTCCAACTCACTATAAGGCACTGCCACCTTTGAAACAAATAAAAAGAAGCAGAAATGAAGAAACAACCAAAGTAAAACAGACATTTTTATAGATGGTTTCACAGTGGAATGTTAAGAGCACAGTTCAAGTATGTGCA